>CALYLW010000793.1:0-27541 GCA_944989445.1 Ampullaceana balthica | reverse complement strand
TTGACACTTGTTGGGTTTGACACTTGTTGTGTTTGACACTTGTAGTGTTTGACACTTGTAGTGTTTGACACTTGTAGTGTTTGACACTTGTAGAGTTTGACACTTGTAGTGTTTGACACTTGTAATGTTTGACACTTGTAGTGTCTGACACTTGTAGTGTTTGACACTTGTAGTGTTTGACACTTGTAGTGTTTGACACTTGTTGGGTTTGACACTTGTAGTGTTTGACACTTGTAGAGTTTGACACTTGTAGTGTTTGACACTTGTAATGTTTGACACTTGTAGTGTCTGACACTTGTGGTGTTTGACACTTGTAATGTTTGACACTTGTAGTGTTTGACACTTGTAGTGTTTGACACTTGTAGTGTTTGACACTTGTAATGTTTGACACTTGTAGTGTTTGACACTTGTAGTGTTTGACACTTGTAATGTTTGACACTTGTAGTGTTTGACACTTGTAGTGTTTGACACTTGTAATGTTTGACACTTGTAGTGTTTGACACTTGTAGTGTTTGACACTTGTAGTGTTTGACACTTGTAGTGTTTGACACTTGTAGGGTTTGACACTTGTAATGTTTTGACACTTGTAGTGTTTGACACTTGTAGTGTTTGACACTTGTAGGGTTTGACATTTGTAGGGTTTGACACTTGTAATGTTTGACACTTGTAGTGTTTGACACTTGTAGTGTTTGACACTTGTAGTGTTTGACACTTGTAGTGTTTGACTCGGTCATGTACTCAGACTTGAGATCAACCCACAAGGTCCTAAAATAAGAAAAGCGTAACGCCACCTTTGTTGACGTCATCTTGGATGACTTGAGAAAGCTTGAAAGACTCTGTGGTAAAGTTAGAGTGCTTTGAATCACGGCCACATGAATGGCAATGAATCTTCAAACTCGATGGCAAAACTGGGGAAACCCAAATACAACCAGACGTCACAGTCATTTATCTTGGGGCAAAGACCTGGCCGTCGACCACTTTAGGAAAAATGTGATATCAGCAGTGGTCTGACAACACCATCGCAATAAGGGTATTTGCATCATGCCCAGGCCAAGTCGAGCTGACCAGTGTTGGAAGTTAAGTGGCAAACACCAAAGTTCGGTGACTCTAATGAGGACGGGGCATTTACCCACCAACTAATATTTCACAACAGGGTCTCAAACTTTCGGCATTGCAGCCTAGCCTCTGAGACAGTGGTGGACCTGTTGACTTGGTGCACCGCATTACAGGTTAGGGCGGCGAGTGAGTCCTACGCTCAGACAATGTTGTGTAGCACTCCTCAGCAGGGGGAGCAGGTTGCCCAGGTGTTAGCAAAAGCTTTAAAAGAGTAATATCACGCTTAAAAAATATAAGATTAGGCTACATTACGAAGACGCTAAATAATGCTTCTAATTAGTATCTTACTTAAATGAATATCCGTTAGTCAGGCAGATTGAACTTTTATTTTCTTTAATGGCATAATCTTAACTAAAAAATGATACAAAATTGCTGTGAAATTCTTGTCCAATTTATATCTCTTAAAAGCTGACAGCTTTTTTGTGCAAGTGACGAAACATGGCACATAAAATAATTTTTCAACGACACTCTTAATTTTAAAAAATCTAAGTTTTTTGTAGTTTTTATTTTTCGGGGGGGGGGATAATTCATGCCTGAAATTTAAAATATTTCTTACCTTATATCTATAATCTCACTTTCGGCGGCGTTTATGATCCATTCGCAGAGTGCATAATTGGGATAACTCGTGGGGTATTGCGGAGACATGATCAGTCCTGTTGGGGCATCTAGTTGACCACCACAATCTGAAATCATTGTTAAAGCATGTTACTTTCTGACAGCTTTAAGACAATGTATGTACTTTTTCTTTCTCTCTCTCTCTCTCTCTCTCTCTCTCTCTCTCTCTCTCTCTCTCTCTCTCTCTCTCTCTCTCTCTCTCTCTCTCTCTCTGAACATCCGACGCCTATTCTACATTAACTTCCCTAGACAAGCACACCACTTAGTACATGTACGTTACAGACCTATCACCGCGTCATTAACGAGAATGCGTTTCAATATACGATAGTTTGTAAGCACCTTTCGCTAATTTACTAGTTGTATTTATCGTTATCGACAAACGCCATCTACCACTCATAACAGACCGGTAGCGTCAATTACAATATTCCCTGCATGTTATCCTCACAAATCACAACAAACTTTTAATTATGTGGTTTTTCTGAAATGCTGTATTTTGACTGAACAACAATAATTCAAGATTCTCACACCACGTGTTTTATCAGTTTCTAAATTTGGTAGAGCATCATTAAAAAAAATCCGAATCTTGTAACCATTGTAAGGAAATATACGTTTAAACGAACATACAATAAAAGTTTTATTTAAAAATTTAAATGAAAAAAATTTCCTCAGGAACTGTAATCATTACGGTGTTTAACAATAAAAGAATATATACCTTGTACTTTCACACACGCACACATGCACAAGATTACGCACACGCACATGCGTATAGTTTCAAATGATGTGTTTTGAATTAAGATTAAAAGGTATTAATATTATGAATAATACTAATATATAATGTAGAGACTCGTATATCACAGGTGTGTAGCACACAAAGTTAGAAAATTTTGCATTAAAAACAAACATCTTTAAAATTGCGAATATTTACATTTCATGTACTTATATTTTGCAGTTCAAAATGATAGGTGTCCTTATCAAAATGACTTTTTTCACTACTTCATTATGTTCCATGTTATAAGCATTGTTATGATTTATTGACATGACATTGATTTCGACAACGTACTGATGAAATGTATTTTATTGTAAATGATGTGATATTGGTAAGTAATAACACAAAACATAGTGTTGTATTTCTTTTGTTGACACGAAGAAAGTATCGAGTTTTCCATAAAAATGTATTCTTAATTCTGAAAAGTTATAATACTATCTACTGTTATCAATACATGTATTTGTTTTTTTTGGTAGTGAAAGTTTTTTGCCGACACTTGCGCTGTTTTTTTTTGTGGTCTGTCATTCTCACATGTACCCAGTTTTAAATATAGTTTGACACTTACCTCTGAATGCTTGAGCGAGTGGAGTTATAATGACGAACATCACACACAGAGCAGAGTAGGCTGTTGTAAACATAGCTGGCACTTTGAATAACCCTGATTCACAGTAATTAACATTAATTACGTTTCCTTTTGTTCACTGTACCTTATGAAATGAGAACTTATAATAATTTAAGAAATGAATAATTGAAATGACTTATTCATATTTATACCTATTGGAATATTTAGACTAAAACGTTTAAAATGTATCTTTTCGCCACATTTTTGTAAAGCTCATTTTGTAGACTTTCATATTATTTGGAAACATTTTTTTTACAGTAATGGGGAAATAATACCTGCTTTTCAAGATTAAATTAAAGAAATTAGCTTAATTCATTCATGTCGTATGACCAACTGTAATATTTAAAGTCCTACAATGAACAAAGCCTGATGCTGACTGTAAGATAATAACTTAGAAAACACTCAAAAAAAAACAAAAAAAACCCCACACACAACACCAGTAGTCTAATGACACACTTCACCTAATTGTAAAGTGATACGTGGGAAATATGCACATACACTTCACTTAAAAGAGACGGTACAGAGAAACATACCCGGATGTTGTCTATGTTATTACGTATGATGATTTAAAGTATGTCAAACCGTGCAAGTTTTAAAAACGTTATGTAACTAAAACAATAAAACAATTTTAAGGGCAAGTATATGCTATTTCTTGAATTTAACACTTTCATATAAGGCCGTATGCACATTGGAAAAAAATACTTTTAATGCAGCTGCACTGCATTAGATTGTTTTAAATATTAGTGAGAGATATTCAATGTTTTTTTTCAATACAACCTTTGAACATTCACGCCTTCTTGCAATAACAATTCTGTAATGATAGCTCTTTTATATCTCACCTAGTGACTTGCTGTAGCAAACTTGATTTTTTTTAATAAATGTCTACCATTTTTGACATTAGCCCTTATAAAATCACACACCTTGAAATTTATTAATTAATTCACAGTTGGGGCTTAGTGTAATATCTTGAATTTATATTACCAGAGGTTTAGATATATTGGGGTCAGAAGGCACTTTGTATTTTAAGAAATATAATCTCTTAACTATCTGGATTGTAAAAATGGTAAGATTTTATTTAATTTCGATTCGTGTACAAAAATCGCTCGACATTATCTTATCTGGTATCGAAAGAAAATTTGTATAGCTAAGAATTTATGTAACTAAAATAATATATAAATAATAAAAATTAGCATACATTAAGTTTAATTCCAACTCTGGGACACTTTAAGTGTAATCAATCTACGGAATGTGTCTAGATTGTAGATAGATTAGTGTTTGCCCTGTAAATTTGCAATCTGCGGTTTGCATCCATTTGCTTCGCCCCTGCATAGGGAAGCTCACGCCTTCTATCACAATTTTTGGCGGCATGTTAACTATTTAACGCGACGCTTGTGAAATTTAACTTCCTTAATACTTTCTTCCTCAACCCGGATCTACGGATCCCATGACTAGAAATGCGTTGTTTAACCTAATTGTAAAAACTAATCAAACAATATTATATAAAACATATTAATAAATGAATTACAGTAAACAATTGCAATTTGGAAACCTATAGACTAGTAGGGGTTAAATTATACTTATACACTTATTACCATTGTACTTGAAATATGAAAACTGAATTTTACTAAAATGGGTTTTTCTAGTATTTCATGTAAAGAAATAATAAAAAATGTGGAAACGTAAATTATTAATGACAATTTTAGTATATAAAAACTCCTTTTTTTAACTACATATCAAATTTATCTTTGAATTTTAGCTTTATTATGATTAAAAAATGTTTTTAAAATAATAATTATTCATGCACTTAACTCTATGATAACATATATCAGATGTAAAATATGAGTACCGAAAAAATAAATGCGGTCACATGTATTTACTCAAGAGAATTGTATTGCTTTTTCTTTAAATCCAGTGTTCTTCAATTTTATAAATTAAAAAAAAATGTTGTAAGACGGTGATACAAACGCACGCACAAACTAATTTCAACTTACCAGAAGCACTTGTACATAGAGCAACACTTTATTGACTGTAGTGTATACCAATTTTTAATTAAATTTTTAGCATTGACTAATTTATACAGGTTGCTCAAATAGAATATCACGTCCAATCACGTTCATTCTCATTAAATCGTAATTAATTCTGTTTCAATTTTTTTAAACATGTAAAGGCAATGCACATTAAAGAAATTTGTAATTCAACTTTTAATTTAAAAAACAAATTCAGTACATTATTGTTTTTAAAAGTATCAATTACTTAAGACGAAGTTTTGAAACCAAAAAAATAAATATGAGGAAGTAGTAACTGTAGTAATTTAAAACCACACTCAAATAATAAATAGACACAAGTAGAAATTTTGTGGACATTTATTAGAACATTGCAATGTTTTCAGAGTATAAATATGTATAACAAGAAAAACGAAAAAGATAAATTTACTCATAGGTATTGTTTCCAGGGAATCTCTTGAGTGTCTCTTCATCTACTGTATATACATTCTAATAATAATACGGTATTACAAATTGCTACTTATATAGTAAATTACGCATACAGTTTGAACTAAATATTGATTGAGTAAACGCTTTCTAAAAAAACGTTGCATAAAAAATGTACACATATCTCTTATGTATGAAAATGTGCAGAGCTAAAAGCGTAAAACAAGGTCGCTTTCATTAATACATTAAAATAAAACCTTTCTCAATTAGGGACCATATACTCATATCATTTTTAGGAATTAAAATAATAACAATATGAGGAGAAAATGTGCAGCACAGCGTTGTCATCATTGGCGTCACCAGGGGGGTGCGGAGGGGGCGGGCCGCCCCGGGTGACACCATCAGGGGGGTGACACCACAATGAAAAATTTTCTATATTCCCGTTATTTGGCACTGGAAGACTCGGAGGAGTTCTATGGGTTAAGTCGTTAGGGGGTGACACCATGATCTGCCGCCCCGGGTGACACCAACCCAAGTGACGCCTCTGGTTGTCATCACGGGTGGAACTCAGCTGGATAAATGATATCCGATTCTGAACTTCAAGCACTCAGATACAATGTGGGTATGTAGCAAGAGAAGGGAAACATCATGTTTAAGTCAGAAAAATTTCATTGCATAGATAATTTTTTTTTAAAAAACGACATAAACTGTAATAGTAATTTGATAATTTTCTCTTTGAAAAATATACATTATGGTAGGTATTCTATGTGCGAATTCTTAAAAAATTCATTACAAATAAGATAAATTGAGTTAATATGGAACGTATATAACGAAAAATCATCCTTATGAGGAAAAATCATCACTTAAAAAAGAATATTTTTTTCTTATCAATTAAAAAAAAAGTTTAAGGAATGTAAATAAATAAAAATATTAAATAATAAATAATATTATATATATATATATATATATATATTATATATATATATATATATATTATATATATATATATATATATATATATATATATATATCTAATATATAAAGCTCAAATGTTTGTATGTGTTTGTTTGTATGTTTCACTTTTCGACTTTCTGTTAGACAATCACGGAAAAACCAAATGACGGACGGGGACCAAATTTGGCAGGACGGTTCCTTTTACCCTGAAGGTGGTTTTAAGTTAGTTTTTTGTAATTGTCCCTTTTGCCCGAATGCCGTAAATTAAATAATCAGAAAATGCAGAGACAAAGAATAAAAAATGTAACCTCATTTCTGTGTTGAACAAATTTACGCGGACGTTCAAATGCCGTTCAAAGCGAGTTACTTTTGGTGACGTTTTTTTTCCCCAATACTTTATTTTCAGCCGTGCGCATTTGAAAAAATATTATAATGTCTAATTACGGTGCGCACATTTTCGTGTACGCTTCATAATTTGAGCTGTGTAGTACAAAGAATTGTCATTTTCTTTACTGTTACTTTCTATATATTAGATAGACACGTAAACATATTTAATTACAACTGCCACACGATGCATTTGATTTAATTGTTTACACGTTTAAATTTAATTGCGAATTTGTTTTAATTATTTTCTGTTTCCATAACTCGACATTTAATGAAAAACCTATTTATGTAATAATTGTGTCAGTATTTTTTTCAAGGCTTCATTTTTTAGCGGTGCACGTTTAAAAATCTTTTATCGCCTGATTACTGTGCGCACATTTTCGTGTACGCATCTTAAATTTAGCTGTGTCATATTAATATAACATTTATATTTTGTTTGTCTTTTACATAAGCTGTTGTCTTTTACATAACCTATACACTTATACTATTTAAACTTAGGCTACCGGACTTATTAACATAAGTAGATTAAACTAAATAAAGTGATCCTGAAAACGCTTAATTATTTTGTATTGCGAATTGAATATGTTATGTTCATTCGTTTGATGATGGATTAACATAGGCCATTTTTAAAATCAATTATTGTCATGCTTTCACATGCGTTTTTAACATAAAATTGATTAGTTTTGTTTGTTTGTTTTTTTAAAATTAGGAATATAGCCTAATTTCTTTATTTATCTGTATTATCTTTATCTCATAGACGCTGTTGCAAATATTGCATTAATTACAATTGTGTATCATTGCAGTGTCGTAAATATAAAAGAGCTTTTTTAGTGACGACAGTGGCAGAGATCTTTTGGAAAAATGTCAACAAAGCAGTGGCCTTTTTTTAATGGATACAAACAAACAAACATAAAAATATCAACTGAGCTTTATATATTAGATATGCGTTTAAATTATTTTATTTCAATTATTTTCACGATGCATTGTATTAATATTTTTCATGCAATGAATAAAATCGGGATTTTTTAAACTTTAATTCATAACTCGACATTTAATTAAAAACCATAGATGTAGCGAGTTTATTTTATGTTGAAAGTGATGGCCTATGTCAAATAAACTTACACTTTAAAACAGTTTACTTAAGCTTTATATACACTATACATTATACACTTTCGATACCAAATTTATTAACAAAACTTGACTAAATTTAATGAAGTGATCCTGAAAACGCTTAATATGAATTGCGAATTGAATATGTTTGTATGTTCATTCCTTTGTATTCAGAATAGCTTAGGCCATTTCTAAAATTGCCTTTTAATCATTTTTAAGATGCACTTATGAACAGACGGTTGAATCTTTTTTTTTCATTTTTATTTTAATTTACAGATATAAAATCGGGTGTGTGTGTGTGTGCATTGAATATAATTTACAAAATATGATGCCTTATCCGAAATAGGGAACAAAAAAAAAGATTCCTTTTTGAAATTATACACATTGCTTATAAACCGTAAATATAAATCGTAAAATATAGAGACATAAAAATGTTTATTATTATTTCCCTGTATAGACGATTATGAATACGTCAAAATGAAGAGTTATTTTGGTCCAGTGCATTTACTTTATAACAAGACTTTATTTTATGCGGCCAGCTTTCTATATGTCTAAATATGGTGTGCACATTTTTTATATCATTTTTATACGACCGTTTTTTTTGTGTTAAATAGTATTTTAGAAAGTACATTTATAATTTTGTTTATTTGCGCTATGAGTCACTTAGCTTTTGCCTTTTAAAGGAATAGTGCCACATGTTCTTTATCTCATAGACGTGGTTACAAATATTATATAACTTATAATTGTGATACGATGCAGTTTCGTAATTATATATTAAATTTTTGAGTGACGAGGGTGGTAGAGCTCTTTCGGAAAACATATAAGTTATGTTAATTTTTTACAAGTGGGAATGAAATTGTAAATTTAGTTATTATGGTCGGCAAGAATCATTATTTAATAAGTCATATCTTTTGAATAGTAAGGTTATGTTAAAAGGCACTGCATTAAGTGAAAACAACTCACGCGGTAAAATGGCATATCTCTGTTTCTCATAAGATTTTAACTAAATAGTTGAATCTGAAATTTAACTTGGCAAATAAAAATTGTAATAACCATCACCTAATACTTGGATAAAGGGTCAGCACACTCCCGCTACGAGTGCGGGTATTTTTCAAGTATATATATATATATAAATATTTAAATATGTTTGTGTGTGTATGAATGTCCTTTATAGCTGTCTAAACCATTCACCCGATCGTCATGAAACTTTTCAAGACTGTTGAGTATGCTCCCGGGATGGTAACTATCACTTTTTTCAAAATTTAACACTCATGGGGCACCGGGGGCCCATATCGTAATGTTTTGCTTATACGAGCTATATAAAAATTAGTTTAAGCTTTAGCTACTGTGTAAATTATTGGATCTTAACCAAAATGTGTATATGACAACTTGATAGCCAATATTAAAATACTATAGGGCACTTAACTGCTAATATTCATTCCTTTGGGGCTGGGGGCCCAAAAATTCACATTTTCAAGCGTTTAAGATTTTATTCCCCATTCAGTCATTAACAATCTTGACAAATTATGACACATGTATCAATTATTATACTAATTGAAATGAACAGATGTTTTGAACTTTATATCTTGCCCAGAATGGGCCCTTGGACCCTTAATGTCGTTTTTATCTTATATGAGCTATATAAAAAATAGTTTCTACGTTAGCTACTTAGTAAATGAATAGATCTTCACCAAACTTTGCACACAAAAACTTGGTAGCCTATATTAAAATACTATAGACACTGCACTTCTAATGCCAATATCTTCGTGGCCGGGGCCCCAAATATCTTTTTTCGTATATGTTTAAGATATTTTTCCTATTTACTTTTTAAAGAGCTTGAGAAATATAGCCACAATAAAAATGAACTAAAATGAACAGGTTTTTGAAACTGACCTCTTGCACCGAATGGGCCAGGGCCCCTTAATGCTATTTTCCCCCTATTGTAGGTATATAAAATGTAGTTTAAGAGTTAGATATTGAGAAAAAAACTGGATTTTGACAAAACTTAGAATATAAAAACTTAAGAGCCTATAATATTACTATAGGGCTCTGAACTCTTAATTTCCATTCCTTCGAAAAAGTCTTTTTACTGAACTTTTATCATTGTATTCCCTATTCAATTTTACACGATATTGAAGAATATTTATTGAGTACAATAGATAAAAACAACATTAAGGGCCCCAGGGCCCATTCTGGGCAAGATATAAAGTTCAAAACACCTGTTAATTTCAATTTGTATAATAATGGATACATGTGTCATTATTTGTCAAGATTGTTAATGACTGAATAGTGAAAAAAATATTAAACGTTTAATAAATGAGTACATTGGCAATAAAAAAACTATAATATCACTCATTTTGGGGCCGGGGCCCATAATATCGTTTCTTCTTTTGTACGCTATTTAATTATTAATTTATTTATCCGTTTGCTATGAAACTTGGATTTTTTTTTCACACTTCCACGAAGATTTCTTCAGAATTATTTTTAAACATACCACTTATAGGTTTCTTTAAATTTATTCCTTTTTACTTTGATCGTTGCAACGCACGACGGGTCTACTAGTATATATATATATATATATATATATATATATATATATATATATATATATATATATATATTTAAATCAAAGTATATATGTATGTATGTCCTTTATAGCTGACTAAACCATTCATCAGATCGCCATGAAACTTTTGAGTATGCTCCTGGGCTGGTAACTGGAAACTTTATTTTGTGTAATATTTAACACTCAAGGGGTGCCGGGGGCCTATAATATGATTTTTTTCTGATATGAGCTGTATAAAAATTACTTTAAGCGTTAGCTTCTAGGTAAATTGATGGATCTTAACCAAACTTTGTATATAACAACCTGGTAACCAATATTGAAATACTACTAGGCACTAATTTTCTATTGTCCATTTCTTCATGGCTGGGGGCCCAAAATGTATATTAATAGTAACGTTTCAGAAGATATTCCCCCTTCAAGTATTAATATAGATAAATATATCCGCTATGAAATCGATTGAAATAAACAGGTGTTTTTAACTTGAAATCTTGCACTAATTGGGCCCTGTGGCCCGTAATGTGTTTTTTTTTGTTGTTGCTTATATGAGCTAATAAAAAATTAGTTTATGTGAAAGCTACTGAGCAAATAAATGGATCTTAACTAAATTTTGTATATAACAACGTGGTAGCCAATATTAAAAAAGGGCACTGCACGTCTAATGTACAATCGTTCAGGGCTGGGGGCCCCAAAAGTCTTTTTTCGAATATGTTTGAGATATTATTTACCATTCTATTTTTAACGATCTTGAGAAATATATGCATGATGAAACTGAATTTAAATAAACAGGTTTTCAAAATGTATATTTTGAACCGAAAGGGCCCGGGGGCCCCTAAATGTATTGTTTTCTTATTTTAGCTAAATAAAAATTATTTAATTGATAGATAATGAGAAAATAACTGGATTTTGACAAAACTTGGTATATTAAAACGTAAGAGACTATATTAAATGACTATAGGGCACTGAACTCCTAATGTCCATTTCCTCGGGGCTGGGGGCCCTAAATGTGTTTTACTAAAATTTTAGAATATTGTATTCCCCATTCAATTTTACACGATATTGAGGAAAAAGATAATATATTTACATGTTTGTAAATGAAAATGAACAGACTTTAGAACGTCATATGTTAAACTGATGGGCCCGGTTCTTCTTCTTCTTCTTCGTTCTCAATTTGAGTATTGCGTGCCGACGAGTTTTGCGCCAATTGGCCCGTGGTCTCCGACTTCAGCCTGCTGTTTTTTCTGGATGTGCTTCCATAGCCTTTGGTCAGCCAAGACCATCTGCAAGGCAGCAGTTGATTTTGGCAAGTGATGCAGCGTTCACATGCCACGGCTATAAGGGTTCCACGCATTACCCAGCCGCCTTTTGTTTTCCCTAACTATGCGTTAGGTACCCACTCGAAGCTGGGTGGACTCGGGGACGCCCTAGGCCCCGGGAACAAATCCATGGCTTCCCATGGATTCGAACCCATGACCATCGGTACGCCAGTCGAGAGCGCTGCCACTCGACCACCGTATCCCCTATGGGCCCGGTTAATTTTAAAGTAATTTCTTTTTTATCTTTATATGTATTACTTTTCACTGAGATCGTTGCAACGCACGACGGGTTTTCTAGTATATATATATATCTAATATATAAAGCTCAGTTGGTGTTTGTATCTTTGTATGTTTGTATGTTTGTATGTTTCACTTTTCGACTTTCTGTTAGACAGCCACGGAAAAACCAAATGACGGACGGGGACCAAATTTGGCAGGACTGTTCCTTTTACCCTGAAGGTGGTTTTAAGTTAGTTTTTGTAATTGTCCCTTTTGCCCGATGCCGTAAATTAAATAATCAGAAAATGCAGAGACAAAGAATAAAAAATTTAACCTCATTTCTGTATTAAACAAATTTACGCGGACGTTCAAATGCCGTTCAAAGCGAGTTACTTTTGGTGACGTTTTTTTTCCCCCAATACTTTATTTTCAGCTGTGCGCATTCAAAAAATATTATAATGTCTAATTACGGTGCGCACATTTTCGTATACGCTTCATAATTTGAGCTATGTAGTACAAAGAATTGTCATTTTCTTTACTGTTACTTTCTATATATAGATAGACACGTAAACATATTTAATTACAACTGCCACACGATGCATTAGATTTAATTGTTTACACGTTTAAATTTAATTGCGAATTTGTTTTAATTATTTTCTGTTCCATAACTCGACATTTAATAAAAACATATTTATGTAATAATTGTGTCAGTATTTTTTTCAAGGCTTCATTTTTAGCGGTGCGCGTTTTAAAATCTTTTATCGCCTGATTACTGTGCGCACATTTTCGTGTACGCATCTTAAATTTAGCTGTGTCCTATTAATATAAAATTTATATTTTGTTTGTCTTTTACATAAGCTATTGTCTTTTACATAACCTATACACTTATACTATTTAAACTTAGGCTACCGGACCTATTAAACATAAGTAGATTAAACTAAATAAAGAGATCCTGAAAACGCTTAATTATTTTGTATTGCGAATTGAATATGTTATGTTCATTCCTTTGATGATGGATTAACATAGGCCATTTTTAAAATCAATTATTGTCATGGTTTCACATGCGTTTTTAACATAAAATTGATTTGTTTTGTTTGTTTTTTTAAAATTAGGAAAATAGCCTAATTTCTTTATTTATCTTTATTATCTTTATCTCATAGACGCTGTTGCAAATATTGTATTAATTACAATTGTGTTACGATGCAGTGTCGTAAATATATAAGAGCTTTTTTAGTGACGACAGTGGCAGAGATCTTTTGGAAAAATGTCACAAAGCAGTGGCCTTTTTTTAAATGGATACAAACAAACAAACATAAAAATATCAACTGAGCTTTATATATTACATATGCGTTTAAATTATTTTATTTCAATTATTTTCACGATGCATTGTATTAATATTTTACATGCAATGAATAAAATTGGGATTTTAAAAATTTAATTCATAACTTGACATTTAATTAAAAACCATAGATGTAGCGAGTTTATTTTATGTTGAAAGTGATGGCCTATGTCAAATAAACTTACACTTTAAAACAGTTTACTTAAGCTTTATATACACTATACATTATAAACTTTCGCTACCGAACGTATTAAACAAAAGTTGACTAAATTTAATGAAGTGATCTTGAAAACGCTTAATTAATATGAATTGCGAATTGAATATGTTTTTATGTTCATTCCTTTGTATTTAGAATAGCATAGGCCATTACTAAAATTGCCTTTTAATCATTTTTAAGATGCGCTCATTAACAGACGTTGAATCTTTTTTTTTCATTTTTATTTTATTTTTCAGATATAAAATCTGGTGTGTGTGTGTGCATTGAATATAATTTACAAAATATGATGCCTTATCCGAAAATAGGGAACAAAAAAAAGATTCCTTTTTGAAATTATACACATTGCTTATAAACCGTAAATATAAATATCCTAAAATATAGCGACATAAAAAATGTTAAATATTATTTCCCTGTTAGAACAATTATGAAATACGTCAAAAGGAGGAGTT
This sequence comes from Ampullaceana balthica, assembly GCA_944989445.1. Taxonomy (NCBI): domain Eukaryota; kingdom Metazoa; phylum Mollusca; class Gastropoda; family Lymnaeidae; genus Ampullaceana; species Ampullaceana balthica. Next base: position 13,442 of record CALYLW010000793.1, on the reverse strand, counting down.
ATTTTGTCCAGTACATTTACTTTATAACAAGACTTTATTTTATGCGGCCAACTTTCTATATTGTCTAAATATGGGTGTGCACATTTTTTTGATATCATTTTAATACGACCTTTTTTTTAAAAAAGTATTTTAGAAAGTACATTTATAATTTTGTTTATGTGCGCTATGAGTCACTAAGCTTTTGCCTTTTAAAGGGATAGTGCCACATGTTCTTTATCTCATAGACGTGGTTACAAATATTATATAACTTACAATTGTGAATAGATGCAGTTTCGTAATTATATATTAAATTTTTGAGTGACGAGGATGGTAGAGCTCTTTCAGAAAACCTATAAGTTATGTTAATTTTGTAAAAGTGGGAATGAAATTCTAAATTTAATTATTATGGTCGGCAAGAATCATTATTTAATAAATCATATCTTTTAAATAGTAAGGTTATGTTTAAAGGCACTGCATTAAGTGAAAACAACTCACGCGGTATAATGGCATATGTCTGCTTCTCATAAGATTTTAACTAAATAGATGAATCTGAAATTTAACTTGGCAATTAAAAATTGTAATAACCAGCAACTAATACTTGGATAAAGGGTCAGCACACTCCCGCTACTAAGTGCGGGTATTTTTCTAGTATATATATAAATATATATATTTATATATATATTCTATTTTGTTTTTATGGTAATTCATTCATTTTCTCACGACCAGTTTATAGCTAACAAGCCAGTTTACCATGTAACACAATGGATGTTAGTTAAATGAATGTTGCGTTCTTGTAAAAAAGTATAGGGAGTTGGGGTAGTATTGTTATCAGACAAAATTGGTTGGACGTTTTGTTTAAGTTAGGTGAGTACTATTTTAGTTAGGTGAGTACTGTTTCAGTTAGGTGAGTATCGTTTCAGTTAGGTGAGTACTGTTTCATTTAGGTGAGTACTGTTTCATGTAGGTGAGTACTGTTTCAGTTAGGTGAGTACTATTTTAGTTAGGTGAGTACTGTTTCAGTTAGGTGAGTATTGTTTCAGTTAGGTGAGTACTGTTTCATTTAGGTGAGTACTGTTTCATGTAGGTGAGTACTGTTTCAGTTAGGTGAGTACTGTTTCAGGTAGGTGAGTACTATTTCAGTTAGGTGAGTACTGTCTCAGTTAGGTGAGTACTATTTCAGTTAGGTGAGTACTGGTTCAGTTAGGTGAGTACTGTTTCATTTAGGTGAGTACTATTTCAGTTAGGTGAGTACTGGTTCAGTTAGGTGAGTACTGTTTCATTTAGGTGAGTACTGTTTCGGGTAGGTGAGTACTGTTTCAGTTAGGTGAGTACTGTTTCAGTTAGGTGAGTACTATTTCAGTTAGGTGAGTCCTGGTTCAGTTAGGTGAGTACTGTTTCAGTTAGGTGAGTACTATTTCAGTTAGGTGAGTACTGGTTCAGTTAGGTGAGTACTGTTTCATTTAGGTGAGTACTGTTTCAGGTAGGTGAGTACTGTTTCAGTTAGGTGAGTACTGTTTCAGGTAGGTGAGTACTATTTCAGTTAGGTGAGTACAGGTTCAGTTAGGTGAGTACTGTTTCAGTTAGGTGAGTACTATTTCAGTTAGATGAGTGCTGGTTCAGTTAGGTGAGTACTGTTTCATTTAGGTGAGTACTGTTTCAGGTAGGTGAGTACTGTTTCAGTTAGGTGAGTACTGTTTCAGGTAGGTGAGTACTATTTCAGTTAGGTGAGTACTGGTTCAGTTAGGTGAGTACTGTTTCAGTTAGGTGAGTACTATTTCAGTTAGGTGAGTACTGTTTCAGTTAGGTGAGTACTGTTTCAGTTAGGTGAGTACTGTTTCAGTTAGGTGAGTACTTTTTCAGTTAGGTGAGTACTGTTTCAGGTAGGTGAGTACTGTTTCAGTTAGGTGAGTACTGTTTCAGTTAGGTAAGTACTGTTTCAGTTAGGTGAGTACTATTTCAGTTAGGTGAGTACTATTTCAGTTAGGTGAGTACTATTTCAGTTAGGTGAGTACTGTTTCAGGTAGGTGAGTACTGTTTCAGTTAGGTGAGTACTATTTCAGTTAGGTGAGTACTGTTTCAGGTAGGAGAGTACTATTTCAGTTAGGTGAGTACTATTTCAGTTAGGTGAGTACTATTTCAGTTAGGTGAGTACTATTTCAGTTAGGTGAGTACTATTTCAGTTAGGTGAGTACTGTTTCAGGTAGGTGAGTACTATTTCAGTTAGGTGAGTATTATTTCAGTTAGGTGAGTAATGTTTCAGTTAGGTGAGTACTGGTTCTGTTAGGTGAGCACTATTTGAATTAGGTGAGTACTGTTTCAGGTAGGTGAGTACTGGTTCAGTTAGGTGAGTACTATTTCAGTTAGATGAGTACTGTTTCAGTTAGGTGAGTATTGGTTCAGTTAGGTGAGTACTATTTCAGTTAGGTGAGTAATATTTCAGTTAAGTGAGTACTATTTCGGTTAGGTGAGTGCTATTTCAGGTAGGTGAGTACTATTTCGGTTAGGTGAGTGCTATTTCAGGTAGGTGAGTACTATTTCAGTTAGGTGAGTACTGTTTTGTGAGGTGGGAACTGTTTCAATCAGGGTAGTAACTATGAAGTAATGTCCTCAAAGACTTACAGTTACTAATGTAATTTTTGTTTTTTCACTGAAGTGACTCCTTTAATAAAACTACTAAAATATTTAGAAAATTTAAACATTGACAGCAGCTCGTTTTTATTGAATTAATCATAAGATTTATCTGTGAAACATAGTGTTTCATTTAAGTATATGATTAGTATAAAAGTCAGGCGGTATACCACTTGGATGTAATTTATATCGAGATAAAGTTAGAACAAAACGTATTGTCAAGTGGAGAACAAAGCATTTATATTTCGTATTGTAAATAGACTTTGTAGTTTACATAATTTAAAATATAAGTTAATCTAAGAATTATCTTCTTCCATTGAATTTAATATAGGTAAGTACATTTAAGGAAACATAATTTAGTGACTCACTTCAAATGAAAAAATTAATTTTATCGTAATAGAAACATTACGATCCTTATATTAAAAATGTGCAAGCTAATTTTATTTCAAGTAAAATTTCATATTGGAATACATCAGCACCGGTGTTTTCTGGTGCAGCGCAGATGGGAAATACAATTTATGCACGTTAATGTAGCACAGTCCTAAAGGATTTATTTCTTCTTTTAGCAAAAAAATAAGTACCTCCTTGATAATCCATAAGGTTTAAACTTTTTTGTATAAATTACACATTATCAGAATAAGGATTTACATTTCTATTTAGTTTTGCTCTTACATTAATTTTTTTTAAAATATGTTATAAAACCACATCGTGTTCATGTCTCTTTTAAACAAACAAAATGTTTAAGTTACACTATAGGACATAAATAAAATAATGCATGATGTGATGAAAAGATTTGATGTCCGTGACTAGGGGTATAGTTACTGTTGTGGAAATCTAGACACACACAAGGGACGTAACAGATTTCCACAAAATAATGAAATTATTGAAACAATTAAATACATATTCAATTACTATTTTAAAATAAATTGAACATCTACTAAATCCCTAACCCTAAATAATCCATCCTTAATCCCTACTAGCCAATATATGGGCGTGGTGGATGGGTGTCCAATGGTCACAGGGGCGTAGTTCCAATACGGCAATGTAACAGACGGACGTGATGAATGAGCGTCAAGTGGCCACGCAGTGAACCGTGACTGTCAACGGGGATGTACTACTGGTAGATGGTAACAAAAAAAAACCCCAAGGAAACCAACTACCAGGTAGAACTCGAATTGCCACTTTTTTTTCTTGTGAGTCTGTGGACCCACAAAAACGTAAGATCGCTGTTGGTGACCAAAAACGTAAGATCGCTGTTGGTGACCAAATACATAAGATCGCTGTTGGTGACCAAAACTCTAGTTCCGGACTTGTCCAAAACAGAACATTTTTTTTCATGTACCAGCTTTTATAACTTATTGTCAATGAACGCTGATTGGCCATTATCTAATTTCATTTGGTTTCAGTCAACAGTGCTAGTCCTCTTCTGCCCCCGAGGTATAGCATCGAGAAGTTTCTCTCACATACTCCGACCTAAATAAAATAGGGGAAAGGGTGGGGTTTTTAACCATGTTTTATTATCTCCCTTGTTTTCATTTTAGGGGTCACAGAGCAGGAAATTTAACACGAGGCTTATGGTCCCATAATTTTCGTCACAGGTGATATGGGTTATCTCTGTCTGTTATCACAGGTGATATGGGTTATCTATATCCTGTCTGTTATCACAGGTGATAAGGATTATCTCTGTCTGGTATCACATGTAATATGGATAATCTCTGTCTGTTATATCAGGTGATATGGTTATCTCTGTCTGTTATCAATTCCCGCTTTAATCACAAACTAAATATATGTCCTAAATGTCTAATTGTAAGAGTTTTCTTTATTCAACAGTAATCTGTCTTTAAGTTTTGTCTGTCTGTTACATTTGTTAATGTTAGTGTGTTCTGTAACTTTCCAAGATATGTTGAGGTTGTCTGTGTTTAAGTTGGTTTGTGTTGTATGTCTATAAGATTGTTATTATTGTTAAGGATGTTTTATGTCAGAGATTTCTCATTTTTTTGTTGCCCTAAATAGTAGAGATGTTTGAATTGTCTGTGTGTAAAAGTTGTCTGCTTTTTAGTATTGTCTGTCTGTCTGTAAGAGTTGTCTGTTCGTAAGTATTGTCTCTAAGTTTGATAGAGTTTCCTGATTCTTATTGTTGTGTTTTAGTTTGATAGTGTTGTTTGATTGTTATGTTGTTTAGCAAGTAAATTCAATAACACATTTGAAAAAATTCCATACAACATATTTAAATGGAAATAAAATAGTTGACACAAGTTTGAACTCACATAAAACCCATAAGGGACAATTTGCAAATTACAATATGATCTGTTGTAATATCTGACGTGCAATGAATCTGTATTTTCCATGCACGCCGCGCTACAAAGCACCGCTATAAACTCACTGAAAATAAGATTGTAATTGAGACAACCTAAGCAGCAGTATTAATGAGAAGAACAGAATATTAAATTCTTTAAGTTCATTTTATTGGCAATCTATAAGTCCTAATGACACAGTATTAATTATTTGTATTGCCTACACTTTATAGTGCAGGTACATAACTATCACGTATAGAATTTTTCTATGTGAAGGAAAAATACATGTTTTGAAACCTAGTTTCCTAAAATTAAGACAACTATAAATATATTGCATTTACCATCATATATTGCTTTGCCTAATTGATGTTCATTGTTCTGTTAATTATAAGCGTTACATTATAGTATATCTAAGTGGCTAGCCACTTGTCTTCGATCCCTCTATTATGGGATATCAATTTAAATGAATTTCTAACTTTTGCTACCACCAGTATAGACGGAGCTCGATTTAAATAATTTCTTGTGGCTAGTTAATTATGTTCCCTTATGGCTTAGCATAGTGGTGGGCGCTGCAGAAATTCATGGGCTGCGGTAGCGCAGTCTTTAAAAAAATGGGGGGGGTGGGGTGCGAAGAATAACTTTAAAGAGGTGTTGATAGCATCAAATAAGGAAGAAAGTATTTAGAAAATTAGATTTATGTATTCGTGAAGCTATAAAGCCTTCCGAGCTACAGGAACGTTGACTAAAATCGATGGTGATAAAAAAGAAAAAGGATTTATCCTCTTTTCGAACTCTAAAAGATATTAAACAATTTAAACAACTGACTTTAACAAAATTATTTTCAACCGCAACACACAAGATGGATATGGCTTGCTGGCTTTAACCGAAATTTCATTAATAATTGTTAAATCGGAAAAACCTCCTACTATTTATGGGAAACTAATTATACCGGTAGCAAGTGAAGTAATACGTACTGAGCTAAACAAGCCAGCATCTGATAATATCGATAAAATGTGCTTGAGAAAAATAGCACTGCAAAGATAAATTAACAAAATTGCTCAAGATTTTGTAGGTTCATTGTGCAGCTAATTAGTAACATATAATTTTCTTTTTAGTGAAATGAATAATCTTTGCCAGGAAATTGGACAATAATTTTAGTATACGTGCGGTTAATAAAGAAACAAAATTCCAAAAAATGTTTATTTGTCCACTTTATACAAACTGAATACTAAAATAGAATCAATATTTCATTTTTTTGATGGTTTGTTTATATTTTCTTAATAAAGAAAATCATCTAAGTAATATTGTATCATTAACTCTGAAATATTCTTGTTTTTTCCCCTTTTTTCAACATGATTTAGGTAGTTACAGGAATTAATTTCTTTTTTAATGAATAAAACCACAAATAAGGGCATGTTATGCATTTTTGTGTTCACAATTGGACTATCTATCTATTTATATCAAATCAAGTCTATTGTGGTAATGTAGCTTGAACTTTAATTATTTTAATGAATGTTTTTACATTTAAATGTTGTACAAAAAATCACAACATGTCACAAACTGTATGAAGGAGAAAAATACGTATTTGTAGCAAGCATACAGTCTTTATTATATAGCCATCAACAGTATCCATTTCTACATGTAATATCGAAAATTCAAAGCATTTTGCTCATAATTGAAAAATTTAGACTTTTTTTAAAATGAGTATCCTTACATTCATAAAATATGGCCATTTTTTCATTTTTCACAAAAATTATAAATATTAACATGGAATAATTCTATAACTAAGCCTTTATTGTCAGAACATAACAAATATTATTCTTATATCATTATTATCCAAAAAAATAATTTCTCATTTGATAAAAAACGTTGAAAACTATTAATTAATAATTATGATATAAAATAAGACGATTTCTATGCACATGATAATTCCAAATTTAATTTAAAACCACACTTTAGTGAACATTTCTTTCTTTTTTCATTTTCTTAAAATAAGTTATTAATAGTAATATATTAAATTCTTATTTTGTTAATTGTTATTCGGTTATGAGTGTTATAGGGTTACGAGTGGTCGGCCGAATATATTTTACTAATTATATCTTTCTTCTTTCTTACCGTTATCATACTTTCTTCAGTTGATGCTCCAGCGATGGTAGGGCGCTACAAGGGTTTTCTTGAGTGTTAAACAAATAATGTGCCGAATGCTTTCACAGTAAACTCCATCATCCATCGTCAACATCTATTTGCCACACATTTAAGTGCATACCTACATAAGTCATTAGCATATTTATTAAAACATATCTACTTATTAAAAAAGCAAATCAACGACTGACATAATAACCAGTTTGTAGTTAATCAATAAAAGGAACGATTTACCTGCAGGTTAAATAAATAACAGAGACACAGTTTTGTCTTACCTGACGGAAAAGTCTCAAAATTTAATTAAATTTATTTTCATCTTTAAGTTGATGAATTGAATTTAAAAGAAAAAAAATCTGTCATTTCTGCTTGTGTGACAAAAATTCTACAGTACAAACAAAGATTTGGACAAAGAGAATTCAGTCAGCTCCAAAATTTATCAGGAGCAGAAATAAGATATGAAGACATACTTTTTTTGTCAGCAGTTGGATGCTTTCCATTCAGATTTTAATCAACGGTTTGAAATAATTTTGAAAATGAAAACACCCGATTGGATTTTGGATTTTTAACGCTATTTCCCTTGGGAATTGCGTATATAGATTGGCAATATCTGGCCAGTCTTTTCGAGCTTTGAACAGCAACTCCTCATGAACCACACCAGATAGAATGTTCGGGTCTTTGCAAATATGTTTAGGACGTCCCAAAGATGTGGGAGGGCCTAAAAAAGACCGAATAAGTTTACCGGGTTTCATGGAAAATAAATAAAAAACGAAAAAATATCAGTAGTTTGTCAATTTCTCGCCAACCATAACATATATCGGGTTTCATCCCATAGAACGCAGTGGCTGATATTATCTTGAAAATTGTGGGAGAACGAGTTTTTTAGAAACAATTTCTTGTGATTCGACTCTAGTAACTTTAGCATCAATTTGTAGATAACAATTATTTTGATAAGTTTCAGAATTATTGATTTGAAATGACTTTTAATGTAATCTAGAATGATTGTTAAATGGGTTTTCCTGCTTTGTGAATGCGAATGTCAGACTGTTGCACGATGCTCATTATATTGATTCATTCTTGTTAAGAATGATTTCCCTTGAATTAAAAAAAAATCGGAAATTCTTTGTCTGAAATTGCGTTGAAATATTCATTCGAGTTCGAACTACTTGCTTTCAAGTGCAAGCACACAATAATCACCACAGCTGCAAAAAGAACTGATAAAAAAAAACAAATGATAAATTTAAATTTAAAAGTGGCTTCCAACAATTCTGGCTGCTACAAGAAATTCCTTCTATGGGATGTAACTCAACAGTTCTAATCTATTTTCAATAATTATATCTAGAGGAGAGTGTATTCAGTGCAGCAAACATTTTATCAACGGGATCTCATGTACTGCTCTATCATGTTAGATGTAAAAAAAAATCAATGCGTATTATGAAGATTGAAACAATAAATTCTTGTATATTATCAACTCATTAAATCATACTAAAGATAAATGTATTTTTTTAATATATCATTTTATAAACCTTCAAAGCTATAGCTTTCATTTTTTTAAAAAGCAATAATTTAATTTTTTTTTAAATATGGAAAGACTATTCAATTGTAGTATCCCAGTTGTATAGTATAACCCACTTTCCAGTTCATGACGGACTATTGGGCATGTGAAGTAGCGTTCACAAGTTTTATTTAGCCATCGAGCAAGGGATTGTGTGGCTAGCACAATGCCACGGGGCACCGAGAATAGAACTTCTCGTGCTAAAGAAACATGCTTAACGCATACATATGTTTAATGTAAAGAACATTCTCACCATTAAGCTTAAGAACTATGAGTATTAGGCCCGAAGTAAACTTATCAGTTTTGACAAGACAGACACATAACTATCGTATGGAGCTAAAACAGATTAAACTTGAAAGTAATAGATAGTGTTTAAATTGTAACTTAATGGTGTTCTATTCTATAGTCGGATTTAATGTGTGTAAGTTCAATGACATTCGTCTCTCTATAACATTTGATCAATGATCTCTATTGAGGTCATATCTTGAAGCATAAATTGATTGCTACTAAAGTCAACTAAAAACCAAACGTCATTTGAACAAATGAAATATAATGGACTAAAGATTTAACATTTTATTTGTCAAGTAGAAACGGTTTAAACAACCAAATGGCGGATGTACTAAGTCTGAACGAGGCCGTCTTTCTCTCTCTAAAACATTTTAAAAAATATTAAAATGTACTGTAAAGTACTCTACGTACAGAACTACATAAAATAAACAATTCTTTACCACATAAAAAAACGAATTATAAATTACAGGGTTTAAATAAAGACGGAATTAGGCGAAATATTTTTAACCCAATTTCTCATTGAAAAAATTGCGTTTATATATTTGAAATGTCTGTAAGGCTTGATATTGCAACTCCGCCTGAACCATACCAGATAGAGGGTTCGGGTCTTTGAAAATATGTTAAGGAGGTCCCAAGGATGTGCAAGGGCAAAAAATAACGAAAAGGTTTACTGGATTTCCTGGAATATCAGTATGTTGTCAATTTCTCGGCAACCATAACATCTATCGGGTTGAAACAAACGCCAAAAGATAGCCAATAATATTTAGAACAATGTTGGAGGAGGAATTTTTGAAAAATCTCTTTTAGTTCGATTCCCGTAATTTTAGCAGCAATTTGCAGATGGCAATTGTTTTGTTTACCTTCATATTCATGGATTTGAAATGACTTTTAATGTAATCTAGAATGATAGTTAATGTGGTTTTCCCGCTTTGTGAATGCTAATGTTAGAATGGTGCTCGGTGCGCATTATATTGACACATTATTGGTGTGATGTACTGTGAGGGGATATGATGTTATTTTTTGTTTACTTTCCGAATTACTGATTTGAAATTACTTTTAATGTAATCTAGAACGGTTTACCTTGAATAAAAAAAATCGCAAATTCTTTGTTAGAAATTGCGTTTAAATAATCATTCGAATTTTAATAACTTTTTAAAAAAATAAAAAAAATATGGGGTCGTGTTCGTAACCACGAAGACGGGGACAGGCATAACCCGATGACTATTTTGCTCAATGACGCCATTACAAGACAACTTGTTTTGATCGATGTAAAAATTTGGGAATTGGGTTTATCACTTTCTGTTATCAATGGAAATGTTAGTGTTGTCTGTCCTGATCGTCTGTCTGTAAGAGTTGTCTTGTTTGATATTATTGTCTGTCTCTAAGAGTTGTCTGATGTTTTGTATTGTCTTTCACTTTGTAAATGTTGTCCTGTTTATAAGATTTGTCTAATTTTTAAAGCTGTCTTTCTGAAAGCTGTCTGTTTGTGCTTCCTAAATGTAAGAGATAACTGAGTGCTAGTATTGTCTGTATGTAAAAGTTGTCTGTTAATTAGTGTTGTCGGTCTTCCCGTAATAATTGTTTAATTGTAATGGTTGTCTGTCAATTTGTTAGAGTTTATTTTTTTATTATTAGTGTAGTCTGTCAGTTTGTTAAAGTTTTTTTTATTGTTAGTGTAGTCAGTTAGTTTGTTAGAGTTTTTTTTTATTGTTAGTGTAGTCTGTTAGTTTGTTAGAGTTTTTTTTATTGTTAGTGTAGTCTGTTAGATTGTTAGAGTTTTTTATTGTTAGTGTAGTCTGTTGGTTTGTTAGAGTTTTTTTTTATTGTTAGTTTAGTCTGTTAGTTTGATTGTGTTGTATGATTGTTATTGTTGTTTGCCAGTAAATTATATAACACATTAGATAAAACCTGTTCAGCATATTTAAAAGGAAATAAAATCTTTGACCTAAGTTTGAACTCACATATACATTAAAGGGAAAATTAACAAAGTAAAAGACTTTCTATTATTACATTCGACGTGCAATGAAATTAATTTCTATAAACGCCGCCCTTAAAAGCACTGATATTGACATACTTTAAATGTGGTTGTAATTGAGACAACTTAAGTGGCAAGACTAAATAGAATATGGTATTATTTTCTTTAACTTCTGTTTAATATCAATTTACACGTCTATGCGTCATAGTATTATTTATTTGTATTGCATACATTTCGTATTGCATGTAAAAAAATATTATTTATAGAAATGTTTAATTGAAAGGGAAAATAATTTTTTCATATCTTAGTTATTTCAGATTTAGAAAATTATGTATTTTTACAACTACCATAATCTATTATTTTGCCTAATAGGTAGTACTAGTTCGAAATTTACTTTGTTAACAAAGTGGCAAGCCACTTAACATCTATCTCTTTAATAAGAGATATAACATTAATGAACTAGTGTATCACCCATCAAAAATGACGGAAGTTTTCAAAATATATATATTTCAGCTCAAATCTTGAAATGTTGAAAAGAATACACATCAGAATAAAAACAAATATATAATACAGAGCTTTCGGTTTTTAAATTTATTTTTATTTTATTAATTTATTAAAAATTTTAACATTTTATGCGGATGTTCAGAAAGGGTTATTTTTGGTTCAGTAATTTGGTGCGCTGCTTTCTAAAATTAGTAGTGTGACGATCGGAAGGGACGAACATAAATAGCAAATTATGTATATTGATTGCGTGCATTCTCCTACAAGTATACACTTGGTTTGTTTCAAACAATATCTTGCCTCTAGTTCATTTTGTTTGATTGCTATGTATAAATATGTTAAGGAAAAAAAATGTTCAAGCAATCGACTTGAACAAAAATCACAAAATTTCAATATTTAGCGTGTCTTTACAATATATCGTTAACTAGTTTATTATCATTCAAAAATGAAGTTTTCAAAATGGATATATTTCAGTTTTTGTAATTGTCCCTTTTGCCTGAAAGCCGCATAGTAAATAATCAGAAAATTTAGAGACCAAAAGAGAACAATTAAATTTCTTTTCCATATTGAACAATTTTATGCGAACGTTTGAAAATATCTTCTTTTTTTTCAGTATTTTTTTCAAGGGTATTGTTTATAGCGGTGCGCTTTCTAAAATCGAGCGTTACCAACGGACATAGCAGAGTATATATTTTTATTATATATACGAATATATGTGTTATGAGAAAACCTCCAAGTTTAGGCTTCGCGTTATATAAGTTTGCATGAATAATAATGATAATCATCATGATAATAGTAAATGCATAGTGAATTACACACAGCATAAGGTGATAAAAAAGCAAAGAAGTTTGAAGTTCGAAGTATTAACAAATATTGCTGTGGTGTCAGCCGGACATTAACTTGCGGCATTGAATAGTGCGTTCCAATTATGAGTGCACCAATAATACAGCACAGTGCCTTAAAAATAAATTATGTGACTGTAATGTGATCCAAATCAAGCACATCTGAGATTTGAAGCCGTTTAAGTTTCATTGAAGTTTATTGTCAGTTTATTCGCCCATTTGTCCATACATCATTACCACAACATTACCAAAACATTTAAAAAATAAAATGTAATTTTTACACATGTTAATAACAAAGAACTATTTATTTTGCATGAAACGTAGTAAGCAAAGTTTGTCACAAGATAACAGAAAAGATTAAATTATCAACTGTTAATCATATTTACAATTTAATATAAACGTGTTAGTAATTCACATAAACGTTTTTATTATTGCCAAGTCAGCACCTTTTCAAGATCTATTATGATTTGTCAGTTTATGTGCCCATTTGTCAATACATTATTACCTCTACATTATCAAAAACATGTAAATACAAAATTGTAACTATTTACAAATATGAATAACAACGAACTATTTATTTTGCATGAAACCTTTGAAGTAAAGTTTATCACTGGATAAAAGAAAATATTAAAGTATCAACAGTTAATCGTATATACAATTCAATATACACGTTTAGAAATCCAAATAAACGTTTGCATTAATGTCAAGTCAGCACCTTTCCAGTTCTATATTAAAAGCAAAGATTTTTTATTCAAAATTAATCTAAGACGCATTAAAATATTACATGTAAATAACAATTAAACAAAAACTATTATAGGAAGAAGTCAAATTTTTAAATATGTTATTTTTTTAAACATACACATATGCAATCTCAAAGTGTATTAAACAAAAACCGCTAAACTGAAGCATAAGTTGACAAATTTCATTTGCAGTAATAAATAATAGCTTTGTAGTTCAAACCGCATCGAAACTTAAATATGAGTAGATCTTTAATCATTGACGAACGTGTGCCGTGAGATGATCTTTAATCAATTTTATAAAAAAAATAATTAAAAATTATAAGACAGAAAATATATACAATTAGTCAATTGCTGTGATTTAATATTACAGTTGACGAAAACAGTGACTAAAGTGGTAGCAGCACACAATGTTAACTAAAGTGGTAGCAGCACACAACGTTAACTAAAGTGGTAGCAGCACACAATGTTAACTAAAGTGGTAGAAGCACACAAGGTTAACTA
>CALYLW010000792.1:155000-283978 GCA_944989445.1 Ampullaceana balthica | reverse complement strand
TGTATACACAATAATACAGAGCTTACAAACAACACATGAGCAGGAAGAAAGAGATGCAGGAATGCAAGACGCAGCACTTTCTGCAGAAAACATGCATAAGAATTCAATCCATGATGATGGAAACCAAAGTAGTGGCGAAGTTATCGAAGAGCCTTCCAATGCCGTGGTTACCGAAGACCATTCTTTTTCCACTACCTGCTGCGTCTGCTTAAAAAAAACCAGCGTGCTCATACACGTCGAAAGTGTAGCCGAAATGTTCTTGCCATCTGTGGGCATTCCCCTAAAGACGATGACGAGAACAAAGTAGAAGGTTATTGGGTTAGCATTTTGTGCACTCTTTTCTTCAATATTGAGAAAGCTATCAAAAATAAAATGGAATTCAAATCAAAACTCGAAGTGCAGGCTAAAAGAATGAAATGGGGTTGTGACAAAAAAATTTCCTCCTGCTCCCTTGGAATCCACTGTTCGAGTTCCTATTCCCAATGTTGACAAAGGGCGGGGAATCTCGTGAAATCTGTTGGCAGTTGTAATGAGCATGACAGAAGATGACTTTTACCGCCTTGGACCACAAGTAATCGTGCAACAACTATATGCATGATCAGAATTCACAGTATGTTCAAAAGATTTAATGAAAGCGGAAGACGTCCCTGACCATGAAATAGCTCTTCGATCTACTGCTACTTCACAGTCCACAGGAAGCGACCAAGGAAAGGTCAGATGTATGTGCAAGACGAAATGCCAAACTATGAGGTGTCTGTGTGAAAATAAAATTAAGTGCAATTCAAAATGCCATTCTAGTCTTCCCTTCTGCAACAACTAGCTCATTCCAGTTGTGTTCTGCTTGTTTTCTCCGGAAACAACATCACATCTTTATTATTTATCAATTCTTCACTAATTAGTGAAATATGAATATGCTAGACTAAAGTGCTAAAATATGAAGTGAAAGAAGAAACTTAATTACAGTACAATTTTAAGTGACAATCCAGTCTTAAATGCTACATGCTGTAGCAAATTTTTCAATCTCAGCTCTGCTGTCGTTGTTTTTCCGGTATGAACATCATGTGATTTATTTCGTATTCCTTCCACTTAAAAATAAGTAAATATCAAATAAATGCATTTGTTGTGGTCTTCTGACACTTTGCTAAACGATACTTGTAATTATATATAATGCCTAGGAATTGTATAGAATGCCTAGGAAATGTATGCAAAATTTTTAAAAAAGATATCTCATTCTTTGCCTAAAATCATCAGGCATTCTATACATATTCTATAAAATGCCAGATTTTCACGCATTGCCGGTAACATATATAATAATTTTCTTCATTCAACCTCATGCTGATTTTGTCCCATTTCTTTTGTAAACTTTAATTTTTCATTTTGATTTTTTAAAATCATGATCATAGAATTTTATGATCATACACGTTTTAAAAAAAAGATTAAACATTACATTTAAACCAATGTTTTTGTAAGAAATTTGTAATAACTGTGACTGTTTTTCTTACTGAAAAATCCTAGATTTTACAAATCTCGTTAATAATTACATATTTTTTCCTACAATCGAACCATAAAGTGGGAAACTGACACAATAAAGAAAACAAACAAGGAAAAGAAGATCAAAATACTAGTGGAGCAACTCTGCAATGTTAAGGAGGACAACCCTGCAAACAACCAAATCAACAGCACCCCGAGGGTTGAAGGTATGAGACTCTTATGTGTTACTTCCTTTTAGCTGGAGCCTCGGTGTGCTGGTTAAATGAGCACGCCATAGACGACACAGAAATAACCTTTAAGAATCAGAAAAAAACAAAAGGGCTGCTGACTTATATTTGAAATGATTTCCCTTATGCTTCGGGTTGAAGCATTTCTTTGTTCGAATGCACTTTGATATATCTTGATAAAAAGCTAACAAATTTTGATATTTTGAAAAGAAAATTATGTTGTAAGATATAACCACTAACACCGAAAGAAAAACACCAAATAAAAATAAACAACATACCAAAAACTGACGATATTTTTTTTACCCCTGGTGATATCTAACAGTAGAAATCAATATCTTGACATCTTCCAATATTTCATTGCATTCATCGATTTATTTACACAAGCCAATATATAACAAGAGCTATTGGTTATCGACAACAGTATCTAACAGTAGTCATCGATTTATTGACACCTGGTGATATCTAAAAGTAGCCATCGATTTAAATCTACCTGATGTTATTTGACATAAGTCATCTACTTATTGACACTTTGTGATATCTAACTATAGCAATCAATTTATTGACACTAAAAGTATCAATGAGCGAATAATCAACAACATGAGAATGTTGTTAAGAATTCATGCTCTGGGGCTGGCGCAAAAAATAGTGTGCACGAACGCACATCTTGTGTATGTACAAGAAACACTCCTTTTAAATTACGCGTCTGTGTCTGCCTAAAGGCAACTGCAGGCTCATACATTCACCTATTACGCATCTTGTCTGTCTGTATACGTCAGTTTATTAAACCCATCGTCATAGTACTTATGCAAGATGAGAAAATTATATTTTATAAACCTTAATTATCAATTTCTCTAAAATGATAAATATTTAATACATATTGACATGATTTGACTTACATCGAGGTGTATCAATATATTTTTTTAAAAGGAATATGACAGTAACTAATAGTTTAAACAACTGGTAAGGGTGTGGATTCGCATATATTTGGGGCGCCGGCCAAAGTGTTCTCATCCTGTAGGCTCCCTTTTCTAAAATTTCAAACAACAACCCAGCCTTATGCGAGAATACATTGTCAAGCTTTTTTTGTCTTTACAGATCCTTGTGACGTTGCATTGGCTCAGCTCTTTAAAGACCAGATTCTGGCCCGGGAGTATGACCTGGCCTTGCTGCTTCTGACTAAGATCAAGGCAAGTCGGTACCACTTTATCTTAGTTAGGGCATCGCTAATAAAAGTATGGCGTCTCTAATGAATTTATGTCATCTCTAATAAAAGTATGGCATGTCTAATAAAAAGGTCATTCTCATAACAGATTATTACTGTAGAATTCGTTACCAATATTGATGAAGATGGAAGTCTCAAATAAGATAAGAAATAAAAATTGTTTATTTCAAAGTTTTTTGTATTAAAGAAGATCGTTTTAATTCGATGTGGACGTTGAAGGGGGTCATTGAGTGCATGCTAACTTTCTTGCAGTACCCAACGATTGCTGCCCTCTACGCCTACGGTATGCTGAAGGCCATCAGACGGTTCTCAATAAGTGATGAGGAGAAAGAGGGACTCAATGCTCAAATGGAGTATGTTGTTTGACAATTTTTATGAAACTAATACGATAAGAGCAGATGGCTAAGATAAAATAAGATCGACTAAAGTAACATTAAGTAAAAATGATAAACATAAGAAATAAGATTATATCACATAAAATTCTTGATTTAATTTATTTTATAAATAAATGTAGCACATAAATAACAAAACATGTTTATGTAACATCTTATAATAAAATAATCTGTAGATATGAAATTTAAAAAAAAATTTTTGCTAAATAATATGAAAACTAAAAATTAATGAATGTTTTGTTAAAATGAGCAGATGGAGTTTTTCAATGCTAAACACACTTATCAATCATTAGGCTATATATATATATATATATATATATATAATATATATATATATATATATATAATATATATATATATATATATATATATATATTCACCTAAACCAGTATGTGCAAGTAAGCATGACGAATGACCCTCGATGGGGTCGAAAAATTACAGTTGGCAAGCATAAAGGGATGGACAGAAAGGAAAATAAATGAGAGGCGGGGTAGGGGGTGGGGGTGCCAACGATGCTTCTTGAGTTCACTTGCATTGTTCCTTCACGGAATAACATATAATTTGTAGTGTAGAGGTTATCACGTCCGCCTTGCACGCGGAAAGTCCTGAGTCCCAGACCCAGCGTGAACATTTTATTAAAATTTTATTTTAAATGTCTGTTTCTGAATTTTTTCTATTACTTCGTGCTGCTGTTTGTGTCATTTCTCTCACCCCCACCCCCGCTCCAGTTCTTTGCACTATCTATGATGAGCATTTCTACGGCGTTTGCTACGCCGCGGGTCGTATCTCGTTTACGATAAACCACGAGTCAAGATTGACCTTACCAAATTGGTGTGAATCAAATGCAGGAAAGTTTAGGCTTTTAAATACATACCTAGTTCTTCCCATACCCCAACCAAGAAAAAAGACATAAAAAATAAAATGTCAAAATTCGATGATATGTAAAATTTATTTTAAAAAACAACAACAAAAACTCCATGTACTTTTATTTTATTGACTCCTTATCTTCCAATCAGAAAGTTTCAAATGGAAGCCATCAAAGCTATAAATAGAACTGAAGAGGAAAGCCCCGAAGACGCCTTGAAGGTACTTGGCCAGAACGTTAAGCTTTGGGGAAACACGACTTGCGTGCTGCTGGCCTTGAAAAATGGCAACACGAAATTCCTGGCCACACAATCCTGCAAGGAGTTCCAGAAGAGAATGTGGCGGTCCAGATCACTCACAGAAGATAAGTGGGTTAGTAGAAACGATGATGTTACGAAAAATTAGGTTACACTGACCAAGCGGATTTATTGCTTCCCCTCTGACACAAAAATATATTATTATAGAAAGAAAAGTGAAGCATCTGTTATTTCACTTTTTACATTCAAAACAAAATTGTTAATAGACAACTTATTTAGCCCATGTGTCATGTATATTTTTCCAAGTATCTATGATTTTCCATAACATTTTTGACAATATATCAAAATATTTAGGGGCTCTCAACCAACTTCTGAACATCCTGTTGCGTAGTAAAAGGGTTGTTGCTCTAGCGGAACGCCCTTGGCATCATTTTTTTGTTGTGTGTTGTGATGCGGTGTATTTGGTAAAGTTTCTTAGTGATTTTTTGTGTTGGGCAGGGTAGCATTTTGTATAATCCACCCGGGGCTACACTAGCATCTCAAGCAATGAGCCATAATATTTTAGTTGCAACCATCTCTATAAAGTTCGAGAAATCTTCAAATAAATTAAATGTTGACACTAAAAAAATAAGGAATATTTAAATGTCTGCAATTTCAAATAGTATGAGAATCACTGTTGTTTACCGTAGTTTAGATTTTTACACCCTTTAATAATTTTTATGAAATGTCTTCACCACTCTGAGATGTTATGAGTTCAGGCAGGGTCCGTATATAATGTGTGCGGGAAGGGGGGGGGGTTAGTCGAGAGAGATACAAAAGATAACGGTAGAGATAGAGAAGGGATAGAAGAGAGCTGAACTGTAGAGTTAAGACTTGTTATGAGTACTGAAATACTAGACGAACTTGATGCAGTGTTAGAAAAGCGGAGATCGCGCAGTTATTATAAGAAAACATTCGAGACAAGATATTTGTAATATTTATTAATGAAGTACATAAAGATGTATATATATATATATATATGATACTCTGGCGTTCAGGACTTGTTATTGGACCCATTACGAATGGCAGTGTTAGAGTTCGGACATATTTATTATAACACATGCTACTGGTAGTTCTAACGTAGGACATTGTGTAAATATATTCAAATTTATTTATTTCTCTTCACGTGTTTTTTTTGTGAATATAAATCAGGCATAGGAGTTGCACATCTTGTGGTGTCACAAAGTCGTTGGAATAACGAATTCAAAAAACTAGTTTATAGCTTATCACAGACGAGCAACGCTGACTCAGGCGGAAATTGTCATGAGCATTCGCCAAGACCTTTATCGTCTAATTTTGTTTATTTTTTCAGACATGCAACCAATGTCATTTTAAAACCGATGAACGCGAATACACACACACAAAGTTGTAAGTAAACAATATTACATGTATTCCTTTTTACCCCGTTTTTATTAACTTGCTTTCGTTCCTGTCCGCTAAATTTCAAACTTTTCAACGTAAAATAAAACCACTTCTGATGGTCCTAGAGATCTCAAAATTTTACCACAGATAGATCTGGAATGACTATACATAGTATCAACCTTTCAGATCGATCGAATGTACCGTAATTAAATTAATGCATTTTTAGTTTATCTCGATGTAACTCTATGTAGCCGTCTGCTATTCTTTACATCCACGTGTCACCGGAGTTCACTCCAGCCATCGATGACAACATCCGGTGTTTTACAGCAAGGGAGTTCGGTCAGTTTCAGTCTGTAATTTTTTGTCGCGCGATGCGTATTATATTGAACATAATAAAAACTTCAATAATCAATAATTAAAAGGAAGCGAGAAAACTCACCAAAGCATACACTTAGACTTAAAAGAATAAAATAAAAAAGTTTTTTAAAAAAAAACACGTTTTTATAAGTGGACTAAAAAGAAGAAAATAATTTAAAACTTATAAGTTCAAGTACTTTGATTTAATATGACTAAAAACGTAGGGCATTTCACTCATTCTCTCACTTAAAGATCTTTCTTTTGCCTTCTAAATTATAAATCTTTAATTTTTATACCTAACACAAAACGTGGTTTTTAAAAATATTTTTTACCTCTATTTATTATTTTCAGGTTTGAAATATAATTTCCAATTCATATTTCGTTTTTAAGTCATATGCGGTTAGTTTGTAAACCACACGGGGTTTGTTTTAAAATTATTTGGGTTCGTTTGTAAGTCTCATGGTGCTTGTTTTTAAGTCATAGGTTTTAAAAAAAAAGTCAAATGAGGTTTGTGCTAAAGTTATATTTTAAAAAAAAACTATATCTGGTTTGCTTATAAGTAAAATGATTAACAAATCACATAGGGGTTGTTTTTAAGTCAAAAGGTTAGTAAGTAAATTGGGGTTTGTTATAAGTAATATGAGATTTGCTCTTGAGTCATATGTATTTTTTGTTTTTATGGATTTTCTCACTTGCTTCCAGAACTTGCCCCAAGTGTGAATTTCAACTGATAGAACTGCCTCCAAATAAATGCATCAGCATCATATGTCCACCAATTAGGATCAAGCGCAAAGTGGTAAGAAAGAATGTGTTTTTAAGATCACTAATAATAAATAATAATAAATAATAATAAATTAGTGATGTCCATATCATTGGTGAATGAAATTATTTAAAGAAAATTTAAAAATTTGTTTTTACTAGCTGATTACATGCTTTTTACATGTATATGGGAGCTAAACTCCACTGGCTGGAATCAACCTTTCGTATTTTTTTGAAAACTTAAAATTCATTATTCCATTAAATAGCGAAATACTCTACAGACTTCGCATTTTGTTCGTTTTAATTTCAAGCTATTAAAAGTTAGATTTTTTCCAGTTTGATAAGAGCTGTTAATGTAAATTTTATATAAAATCGAAGAATGGTACATTTTTTAGGCTATAAAATAATGGTACTGAAAACTGAATTTAAAAGAATCAATTTAAAATGTAGATTCAGAGTTCGATGTAGTAGTGTTGACAAGAACGTACATTTTACGGTCAGATAATAAAGCTTTAAAGGTTTGTACTTAAGCAAACCAAGCTAACTCCAACTAGACAATATGAGGGCATTGGTTCTTATGTTCTTCATTTTTTTTTGTCCATCCATCCCTGGGCTTTGGCCTGGGCCTCACAACCTCCTTCCACCCAGTCTTAATCAAGTTCGTTCTTCTACAACATTGAATGCCAAGTTGTAGATCTGTCTCTCGATCATCTATCCATCTAAGCCGTAAGTCTTGCCTTTAGCAATTTTCCTCTGGGGTTTGGGTGGTGCACCCTCTTTACTCCTCTGTCTCTTGTCATTCTTTCTAAGTGTCTGCCCAGCCAAGTCTGGCCTTTTTTAACTTCTGAAACTATCGTGGGATCCTGATATAGACTGTACAGTTCATGGTTGGTTTGTATTCTCCATCCGTATTCATCCTTTGTTGGTCCATATTTTTTCCTGAGAACTTACCTCTCTCATGTATTTCACAGGTTTTCTGCAGTTTTTGTTAAGGTCCAAGTGTTACTTGCATATGGTCTGATGATAGTTTTATAAAGAGTTTTCTTTGTTTCTCTTGTAATGTTTGTGCTATTGAGTATTTTCTGTCTTCTTAAATGGGCTCTATTCCCGGCTGATATTCTTTCTTTATTTTCTATTAATAATTCATTTCTTTTATTTTGTAGCGATCCTAAGTATTTGAATTGATTTACTTTTTTAAAAGTCTGGATCCTAATTTTAATGGCTTCACCTGTCATTTCTTCTCTCACTAAGGTATTGTATTTTATTTGTTGTTTGTTGACTTCCAGCCCTGCTTGCAATGATGCATCTTCTAATGCTATGTAGGACCTTGCTATGTCTTTAGTACTTCTTGCAATCAGGGCTATGTCACCAGCATATGAATATGCGAGGTACTGGATGTGTTTGTTGTAGATTTGTTATTTTGTGTTTATGTTATTTTCAGGAATGCGATAGGTGTGCTTTTAAAGGTAGTCTAGGAGAAAACATCAAAACTGAACAGTAAGTGGATAAATAGTGTAAAAACAAAGTTTAGACATAATATTTTAATATCTTAATATTTGAACGAAAATATTGAACATAATTTTTAAAAAAAACAGATATCCAACTTGTTGGACTCGCAGAGCAGTTTTCTTCATCCGATGCCTCTGTACTAGACATGGGTGGGACGAGAAAGCAGGAGAGTGTTATATTCTGATATGGTCTCATGCCACTGTCTGACGGGTGGAGCATGTTGCCACTATTCTATGGCGCTCTCAGTAGCGGTAACTCATCAGATTTTTAAATGAACAAAAACCTTTAAAAATAAGGGTAGTAAAGTTTATCCTTCCTTCTTACAGCTGTTCACGTGTTGTTTCAGCTCATGTCCCAAGTGCAACACCAAACTAACAGAAAACAAAGACAATCAGATGCGAATCTTCTTTAGCCCCGCTTCTCTCATAGCTTTCAAATTTGTAAGAATTCAACAGTTTTTAGCTTCAAACGTTTTATGCAAAATTATTCCATTTTTTGTGTTAGTGAGGTGACTAAGTTTTATGAGAATGTCTGTTTTATTTTTGAAAAATTAATTTCTTTACGCTTTTATTGAAAGACCAGCCACCTCTTGTTTCTAATTCTGTACGCCGTGTTGTTGGTGACTGTCTTGGAGACTGAGTTCCATTGGTTGGAGTGGGTCGTCTGGTCTTGGATTGTAACTGGCATCGCTGAGCAAATCAATCAGGTATTTCTTTTTATGTATTAACGCTGTTCATATTGTTAGATTTACGTGCAGTACTTTTAAAAGAACAAATTTTAATTATCAGTCGAAAAAATACTATAATGTATCCCTTTTTAAATCCATTATATTAACTTCACCGCCATCTCTCTCTGTCTCTCTGTCTGTCTGTCGTCATCTCATGGGCGGGCGGGCGGAAAAACAAAAGTCGAAAATGACCCACTTCCCGTAATCCGATCGAGCTGTAATTTGGCACACGGACCCGTCTAACCTAACAATGCATCGTATCAAAATCGAACGTACCGTAATTAAATTAATGCATTTTTAGTTTATCCTTATATAAGGTATGTACTTCAAATTCACGGTTTGTTATTGTTTTTTTCCCACGTGAAAGTTTGAGTTGACGCGTTGAGGCGACCCGTCGAAGCACCGGGGAACTTTTGTTTACATTTTACGTGTCACGCTGAGCTCGGTCAAGCGAATCGGTGACCACACTTTTCCCCTCTCACCCTCCCACCCACCTCTCCCCCCCACTAGGGTTATGAAGCAAAGTTGAGTTAAGACAGATTCAGTCTGTATGTTTGTCGTGTTTGAAAATAATCAATACTGTTAGTTACGTCTCATATATAAGAGATTTATAGTCAAAAACTTTGTTTTTACGGGTTTGTTTTATTAAATCCCTTATATTAACTTCGCGGCCGTCTCTGTCTGTCTGTCGTCATCTCATGGGCGGGCGGGCAGAAAAACAAAAGTAAAAAATGACCCACTTACTGTGATCTGTTCGAGCTGAAATTTGTCACACGGGCCCGTCTGACCTAACAATGCATCGTATCAAAATTTCAGATCAATCGATCGTACTGTAATTAAATTAATGCATTTTTAGTTTATCCTTATATGAGGTATGTAATTCAAATTCACGGTTTGTTATTGTTTTTTTCCCACGTGGGAGTTTGAGTTGATGCGTTGACGCGACCCATCGACGTACCCGCGTGCTTTTGTTTACATTTTACGTGTCATGCTGAGCTCAGTCCACCCCCCCTAGGGTTATGAAGCAAAGTTGAGTTAAGATTTTGAAAATAAAAAATACTGTTAGTTATGTCTTATATATAAGGGATTTATAGTCAAAAACGTTGTTTTTACGGGTTTGTTTTATTAAATCCCTTATATTAACTTCACTGCCGTCTCTGTCTGTCGTCATCTCTCTCTGTCTTGGGTGGGCGGAAAAACAAAAGTACAAAATGACCCACTTCCCGTGATCCAATCGAGCTGAAATTGGGCACATACACCCGTCTCACCTAACAATGCATCGTATCAACATTTCAGCTCGATCGAACGTACCGTAATTAAATTAATGCATTTTTAGTTTATCCTTATATAACGTATGTAATTCAATTTCAAGGTTTTTTATTGTTTTTTTTCACGAGACTGTTCAGTCACGCGTTGACGCGACCCATCGAAGTACCGGCGTGCGTTTGTTTACATTTTACGTGTCACGCTGAGCTCGGTCCAGCGATCGGTGACCAGACCTTTCCCCTTTCCCCCCCACCCCCACGGTTATACAGCAGGATTTAAGGCAGATACATTCTGTAAATGTTTGTCGCGTTTGAAGATGGTCAATACTTTTAATTATGACTCATATATAAGGGATGTAAAGTCAAAAACTTTGTTTTTACGGGTTTGTTTTATTAAATCCCTTATATTAACTTCACCGCCGTCTCTCTCTGTCGTTCGTTGTCGGGCGGAAAAACAAAAGTAAAAAATGACCCACTTCCCTTAAAGCCATCGAGCTGAAATTTGGCACACGACCCGTGTCATCTAACAACGCATCGTATTAAAATTTCAGATCGATCGAACGTACCGAAATTAAATCAATGCAATTTTAGTTTATCTATTTAAAATATAAGTAGCGGTCGCTATTGTTTATATTTTACGGGTCACTTGACCTCACGCCAGCCACCGGTGAACACATCTCATGTTTTAACCAGGTTAACCACCTTGAGTTGAGTTAACGCGTTGACGCCACCCGTCCATGCCCACACACCCTCCCCCCTTCCCCCAGTTTTAAAGCCAGGGGAGATAATTTCGGTTTCGATCTGTAAATGTTTGTCGCGTTTGAACATAATCAATACTTTTAGTTTAGTTATGTCTCATATATAAGGGATTTATAGTCAAAAACTTTGTTTTTTAACGGGGTTGTTTTATTAACTCCCTTATATTAACTTCACCGCCGTCTCTGTCTTGGGCTCGCGGTCGGTCGGTCGGGAGGTCGGAAAAACAAAAGTAAAAAATGACCCACTTTTCGTGATGCAATCGAGCTGAAATTTGGCACATAGGCTTGTGTCACCTAACAATGCATCGCATCAAAATTTCAGATCCATCAAACATACTGTTATTAAATTAATGCATTTTTAGTTTATCTATATAAACTATATGTAGCGGTCGCTATTGTTTACATTTCTCGGGTCACTTGACTTCGCGCAGCCATCAGTGACCACATTTCGTGGAGGAGGATTTCACTCAGTCTTAGATTGTAAATATTTGTCGCGTTGGAACATCATAAATACTTTAAGTTCGGTCTCACATATAAGGGATTTATAATCAAAAACTTAGTTTTTACGTGGTTGTTTTATTCGTATGTGTCTTACTTAAACTTTCAGCACTTACGTAATAATTTGAATGAACTCTGGGAGACAAATCGACTGCGGGTGTTCGATTGGATCGAATCCTTCTCTCTGTTGCTGTTCGTCATCACCTGGTTCTGTCCACGTCTCATGGCTTATTTCTACCCAGAAAACACGGACTGGATGAGCTGGGCCCGAGTATTGTTTAGTATAGATTACATTGGTTTCGCCCTTGGGTTCCTGGAGGTCTTCTACTGTGACAAGTTCCTGGGACCAAATTTACTCATGATCAGGAAAATGGTGAGGAAATAATTAAAAGCTTTAATAAGGTCGACAAATAGGGTAACATTTTTAGCTACATAATTGACAATTTAACACAAAATAATTGCATGACGCTCTTTCTATATAGAACATTATTGTATCCTACGCTTATTTATGGTTTTGATGTCTAGACTAACATTTTTATTAGAGTTTTAAATATTGATAGTGTGTTTGTTTTCCTGGTTTTATCATATAACCCATTCCATGACCGAATTCCAGACGGGAATAACAAGACTTTGTATTGCTTGTTCTTGGATACGGGAATAATAAAAGTGTTTTTATCCCTATGTTTATCTGAGGGTTGTATTAAGTTATCTTAGTGTTGTATTTCAAAGATAAAATTAATCCATTTGCTTTTTTTAAAATCCTCTAATGTTGCTACGTTTTATTATTTTACTCATTGTGTTATTTTTGTCAATTTCGAGTATTCTCCAGTAAGGATCTATTATATATATAATTCTCTTCATGGGACTATGCGAGACACCGCGACGCAAGCAAGTATGTGCAACCGAGTATGACGAATGACCCTCGCTGGGGTCGACCAACGTAATCGAGACCAATAATGGTCCTTGCGTTTCACTTGCATTGTTCCTTCACGGACTAACGTGAGATTCGTAGTGTACTGGTTATCACGCCCGCCTTATACGGGCAAGGTCCTGGGTTCAAGCCCGTTATTTGTGCCCGTTCTTTTACCCCTTTATTGCCAAGACTAGTTGACCCGCGGCGTAGCATACGCCTCTAATGATTAAGTGACAGGTGAAGACTTCCTGAAAGACACAGTTGTCAAAATGGGGTGGGTTTGGGAAAACGACTGTAAGTGAATAAAATAGAGGAACTCCGGAGAGACCCACGGTGTAGCATACGCCGCAGACTTGCTCATCATAGAAAGTGAAAAGAACGGTTGGGGGCGGGGGGGGGGTGAGAGTACAGACACAAAAAGCAACACTAAGTAAATAAAAAATAGCGAGTAAACGTAAAGACATGAACACTGAGGTTTTTGTTACCCGCCTCCCATTTAATACTACAATCCCTTAAACATAAATTGTGATTGGCCGACCCTAGCGACGGTTAGTCATATTTAGGGTTGTTAATTTCGTGTTGTTTTTTTGTGTGTGTTTTTTTTTGGAAAACCGATGATCGATTATGTAACTCCGATTTTAAACCGATTATCGTTTTATAGGTGACTCCATAGAAGTTAGGGGTGTACCGAATTTCACCTACAAATGTCTCGTAACAACAATGAGTTTGGAGTCCCCCCCCCCAGCTGACGTTAACTCGTGTTGTTTTGGTTTCTTCGTGCTGTAGTTTGTGTCCGTACCTTCTCCACTTTCTTTGAACTCTCCATGAGTAAGTCTGCGGCGTATGCTATGCCGCGGGGCGTCTAGTATTTATATATTTTATGTTGATTCGAAGTCACTATTTCATTCTGAGACTTTGTACCATGTATTTTATCCCCAGACAAAGATTCTGCGTAAGTTTATGATCATCGTCATGATACTCTGCCTGGCTTACGCCATAGCATCGGAGTCTGTGCTGTACCCGATATCTCAAATGAATCCAAAGCTTGCGTTTTTCGTCATGAAAAAAGCATTCTGGGCAATGTTCGCAGACTTCAACCTTGATGAAATAAGCGGTATTTGTTTTGAACTAGAAGTACTTGCAAAACGCTCTGTTTTAAGTCACACAAAAAAGAAGTTAAATGTTTCTTTAGCATTCCTTTATGTGTTTTCTTTCGGACAATCGGCGTCTCGCTTAACGAGTGGAATAGTTCCTAAAGAATGCAAAACAAACAATGGCAGAGATGTATAATTTCAATACATTTACTCACATCGTAGGTAATTCTTGTACGACTGACCCTGACATCTACAGGACTTACGAACAGCCAAGATGCCCCACCACTTCCGGGAAATACTACGTGCCGCCCCTGATGGGCATCTACTATATAATCGTCAATATTATGTTGTTTAGTTTACTCATCGCCCTCTTTAAGTAAGTAGTAAACTTTTCAATTATGAAACTGTACAAAATTGGTTCATCGTTTTTAAATGTATGTCTTGTATATTTAAATTTTAAATACAAGATACACAAATGAATAATTGAATGATGCACAAGTAGATATTTCGGCTAATGCCTTCATCAGTAAATATAAGCTTAACACAAGTATTAAAAGTAAATTATTTTTCATGAGACAATTTGTTAGTGTATCTTGTTTTTTATTTTAAAGATTTATCGCAATACTAATCTTTGTGCTATTTATATTCATTTATCTATTATTATTATTATTATTATTTATTTTTTTATTTTTATTTTGTCTACATCTTTATCCGTAACAAAAGAACGGGTTAAAGAGGTGTTAATTTGGATTATTTGTAGTTTATTCCATCCAGTTACAGGTGAATTTAAGTAAACCCATGTATCCAGAGCCGTCTGTACACTAGTTTGGGACCCCGGGCAAAGAAATAGTGTTGGGCCCCTCCCCTGTAGGAATAAACAATAAATACACATAATATATATAAATAAACATATTCCCATGGGGCCCCTATGCTCGTGGGCCCCCGGGCAAATGCCACACGGGCCTATGCGTTAAGACGGCCCTGCATGTATCTTATATTACCATAGTTTATACTTTAAAGCTTCCTCTATAGCTTATAAAAGTATTGGGTTTATTTTCTCTCTTTTTTTTCCCAAAGCTTCAAAATCTCGGCTGTATACGAGAAAGCCGAAGAAGTGTGGCACAATCAGAAAATGCTTCTGACGTGGAAGTACTGTAAAGTCATCATTTTACCGCCACCATTTACACTTCTTTCTTTTATATTATATCGGTGTAGAGGGAAAGGTGTAGGGGACCCGTTCAGTAAGTTACAAATTTGTATTAGATTAAAAAAACACCCAATATTGTGATATTTTACATAAGCTAAAAAAATCATCAAACAAATAAATTATTTTCAATACTATTGTAGATAAAATACCAGATATTTGAAATGTAGAAAAAATACTGTTTAATATTTTTTCTTAAGTTAAAATGTTTGCATTTAATTTTCCCTTTCAGCTCAACCTATTCAAGAAAACGAAGACATACATCTCCAACGATTGCAAAAGGCCGCCCAGAAGAAAACCGAAAAAGAAGAAATTTCTATGTAAGATATTTGTACACAGTCATATGTGTTACATATAAAGGACCTAAGATATCTGTTCATACTCTGATTGATTTTAAGATTAAATGATGTAGGATATCTGAATAGCCTCTTATTCTTAGAATATTTACTGAAGATATTTGTACACACTCAGATTTCTAGAATAAATAATTGTAGACGATCTTATTGTAAGAATATTTTTTACTTTCCAATAAATGACTTATCGTTTCAGACTCGTGTGCAATGGCGTAGTACTGTGTCCACATAAAGGTAATGTCTGCAGTGGCGTAACCAAGGGGTGCTGAGGCGGTATCCGCCTGGTGGAGCAATTATTAGCTGTATATGGATGCCGGAAAAGGGGTGGGGTCAGAGCAATAAAATGTTGTTGTGATGTTGTTGTTTTTTTAATAGAAGGGAGATAAAATGTTAGTTCACCTTGGTTGGCACTTACCCGGGTAGGTTCCCTTAGTTTAACATAAATGTATTGATTTCCAAAACAGTGAAATAGTTGGATTAAAACTTAATGCTGTAATTTGAAAACAAAATTTCTTTGTGATATCCTTGTGGTATAACTTAATTGATCTCTGTGTTATCACTTTCATGATCTTTGTGATATCCTTGTGGTATAACTTAATTGATCTCTGTGTTATCACTTTCATGATCTTTGTGATATCCTTGTGGTATAACTTAATTGATCTCTGTGTTATCACTTTCATGATCTTTGTGATATCCTTGTGGTATAACTTAATTGATCTCTGTGTTATCACTTTCATGATCTTTGTGATATCCTTGTGGTATAACTTAATTGATCTCTGTGTTATCACTTTGATGATCTTTGTGATATCCTTGTGGTATAACTTAATTGATCTCTGTGTTATCACTTTCATGATCTTTGTGATATCCTTGTGGTATAACTTAATTGATCTCTGTGTTATCACTTTCATGATCTTTGTGATATCCTTGTGGTATAACTTAATTGATCTCTGTGTTATCACTTTCATGATCTTTGTGATATCCTTGTGGTATAACTTAATTGATCTCTGTGTTATCACTTTCATGATCTTTGTGATATCCTTGTGGTATAACTTAATTGATCTCTGTGTTATCACTTTCATGATCTTTGTGATATCCTTGTGGTATAACTTAATTGATCTCTGTGTTATCACTTTCATGATCTTTGTGATATCCTTGTGGTATAACTTAATTGATCTCTGTGTTATCACTTTCATGATCTTTGTGATATCCTTGTGGTATAACTTAATTGATCTCTGTGTTATCACTTTCATGATCTTTGTGATATCCTTGTGGTATAACTTAATTGATCTCTGTGTTATCACTTTCATGATCTTTGTGATATCCTTGTGGTATAACTTAATTGATCTCTGTGTTATCACTTTCATGATCTTTGTGATATCCTTGTGGTATAACTTAATTGATCTCTGTGTTATCACTTTCATGATCTTTGTGATATCCTTGTGGTATAACTTAATTGATCTCTGTGTTATCACTTTCATGATCTTTGTGATATCCTTGTGGTATAACTTAATTGATCTCTGTGTTATCACTTTCATGATCTTTGTGATATCCTTGTGGTATAACTTAATTGATCTCTGTGTTATCACTTTCATGATCTTTGTGATATCCTTGTGGTATAACTTAATTGATCTCTGTGTTATCACTTTCATGATCTTTGTGATATCCTTGTGGTATAACTTAATTGATCTCTGTGTTATCACTTTCATGATCTTTGTGATATCCTTGTGGTATAACTTAATTGATCTCTGTGTTATCACTTTCATGATCTTTGTGATATCCTTGTGGTATAACTTAATTGATCTCTGTGTTATCACTTTCATGATCTTTGTGATATCCTTGTGGTATAACTTAATTGATCTCTGTGTTATCACTTTCATGATCTTTGTGATATCCTTGTGGTATAACTTAATTGATCTCTGTGTTATCACTTTCATGATCTTTGTGATATCCTTGTGGTATAACTTAATTGATCTCTGTGTTATCACTTTCATGATCTTTGTGATATCCTTGTGGTATAACTTAATTGATCTCTGTGTTATCACTTTCATGATCTTTGTGATATCCTTGTGGTATAACTTAATTGATCTCTGTGTTATCACTTTCATGATCTTTGTGATATCCTTGTGGTATAACTTAATTGATCTCTGTGTTATCACTTTCATGATCTTTGTGATATCCTTGTGGTATAACTTAATTGATCTCTGTGTTATCACTTTCATGATCTTTGTGATATCCTTGTGGTATAACTTAATTGATCTCTGTGTTATCACTTTCATGATCTTTGTGATATCCTTGTGGTATAACTTAATTGATCTCTGTGTTATCACTTTCATGATCTTTGTGATATCCTTGTGGTATAACTTAATTGATCTCTGTGTTATCACTTTCATGATCTTTGTGATATCCTTGTGGTATAACTTAATTGATCTCTGTGTTATCACTTTCATGATCTTTGTGATATCCTTGTGGTATAACTTAATTGATCTCTGTGTTATCACTTTCATGATCTTTGTGATATCCTTGTGGTATAACTTAATTGATCTCTGTGTTATCACTTTCATGATCTTTGTGATATCCTTGTGGTATAACTTAATTGATCTCTGTGTTATCACTTTCATGATCTTTGTGATATCCTTGTGGTATAACTTAATTGATCTCTGTGTTATCACTTTCATGATCTTTGTGATATCCTTGTGGTATAACTTAATTGATCTCTGTGTTATCACTTTCATGATCTTTGTGATATCCTTGTGGTATAACTTAATTGATCTCTGTGTTATCACTTTCATGATCTTTGTGATATCCTTGTGGTATAACTTAATTGATCTCTGTGTTATCACTTTCATGATCTTTGTGATATCCTTGTGGTATAACTTAATTGATCTCTGTGTTATCACTTTCATGATCTTTGTGATATCCTTGTGGTATAACTTAATTGATCTCTGTGTTATCACTTTCATGATCTTTGTGATATCCTTGTGGTATAACTTAATTGATCTCTGTGTTATCACTTTCATGATCTTTGTGATATCCTTGTGGTATAACTTAATTGATCTCTGTGTTATCACTTTCATGATCTTTGTGATATCCTTGTGGTATAACTTAATTGATCTCTGTGTTATCACTTTCATGATCTTTGTGATATCCTTGTGGTATAACTTAATTGATCTCTGTGTTATCACTTTCATGATCTTTGTGATATCCTTGTGGTATAACTTAATTGATCTCTGTGTTATCACTTTCATGATCTTTGTGATATCCTTGTGGTATAACTTAATTGATCTCTGTGTTATCACTTTCATGATCTTTGTGATATCCTTGTGGTATAACTTAATTGATCTCTGTGTTATCACTTTCATGATCTTTGTGATATCCTTGTGGTATAACTTAATTGATCTCTGTGTTATCACTTTCATGATCTTTGTGATATCCTTGTGGTATAACTTAATTGATCTCTGTGTTATCACTTTCATGATCTTTGTGATATCCTTGTGGTATAACTTAATTGATCTCTGTGTTATCACTTTCATGATCTTTGTGATATCCTTGTGGTATAACTTAATTGATCTCTGTGTTATCACTTTCATGATCTTTGTGATATCCTTGTGGTATAACTTAATTGATCTCTGTGTTATCACTTTCATGATCTTTGTGATATCCTTGTGGTATAACTTAATTGATCTCTGTGTTATCACTTTCATGATCTTTGTGATATCCTTGTGGTATAACTTAATTGATCTCTGTGTTATCACTTTCATGATCTTTGTGATATCCTTGTGGTATAACTTAATTGATCTCTGTGTTATCACTTTCATGATCTTTGTGATATCCTTGTGGTATAACTTAATTGATCTCTGTGTTATCACTTTCATGATCTTTGTGATATCCTTGTGGTATAACTTAATTGATCTCTGTGTTATCACTTTCATGATCTTTGTGATATCCTTGTGGTATAACTTAATTGATCTCTGTGTTATCACTTTCATGATCTTTGTGATATCCTTGTGGTATAACTTAATTGATCTCTGTGTTATCACTTTCATGATCTTTGTGATATCCTTGTGGTATAACTTAATTGATCTCTGTGTTATCACTTTCATGATCTTTGTGATATCCTTGTGGTATAACTTAATTGATCTCTGTGTTATCACTTTCATGATCTTTGTGATATCCTTGTGGTATAACTTAATTGATCTCTGTGTTATCACTTTCATGATCTTTGTGATATCCTTGTGGTATAACTTAATTGATCTCTGTGTTATCACTTTCATGATCTTTGTGATATCCTTGTGGTATAACTTAATTGATCTCTGTGTTATCACTTTCATGATCTTTGTGATATCCTTGTGGTATAACTTAATTGATCTCTGTGTTATCACTTTCATGATCTTTGTGATATCCTTGTGGTATAACTTAATTGATCTCTGTGTTATCACTTTCATGATCTTTGTGATATCCTTGTGGTATAACTTAATTGATCTCTGTGTTATCACTTTCATGATCTTTGTGATATCCTTGTGGTATAACTTAATTGATCTCTGTGTTATCACTTTCATGATCTTTGTGATATCCTTGTGGTATAACTTAATTGATCTCTGTGTTATCACTTTCATGATCTTTGTGATATCCTTGTGGTATAACTTAATTGATCTCTGTGTTATCACTTTCATGATCTTTGTGATATCCTTGTGGTATAACTTAATTGATCTCTGTGTTATCACTTTCATGATCTTTGTGATATCCTTGTGGTATAACTTAATTGATCTCTGTGTTATCACTTTCATGATCTTTGTGATATCCTTGTGGTATAACTTAATTGATCTCTGTGTTATCACTTTCATGATCTTTGTGATATCCTTGTGGTATAACTTAATTGATCTCTGTGTTATCACTTTCATGATCTTTGTGATATCCTTGTGGTATAACTTAATTGATCTCTGTGTTATCACTTTCATGATCTTTGTGATATCCTTGTGGTATAACTTAATTGATCTCTGTGTTATCACTTTCATGATCTTTGTGATATCCTTGTGGTATAACTTAATTGATCTCTGTGTTATCACTTTCATGATCTTTGTGATATCCTTGTGGTATAACTTAATTGATCTCTGTGTTATCACTTTCATGATCTTTGTGATATCCTTGTGGTATAACTTAATTGATCTCTGTGTTATCACTTTCATGATCTTTGTGATATCCTTGTGGTATAACTTAATTGATCTCTGTGTTATCACTTTCATGATCTTTGTGATATCCTTGTGGTATAACTTAATTGATCTCTGTGTTATCACTTTCATGATCTTTGTGATATCCTTGTGGTATAACTTAATTGATCTCTGTGTTATCACTTTCATGATCTTTGTGATATCCTTGTGGTATAACTTAATTGATCTCTGTGTTATCACTTTCATGATCTTTGTGATATCCTTGTGGTATAACTTAATTGATCTCTGTGTTATCACTTTCATGATCTTTGTGATATCCTTGTGGTATAACTTAATTGATCTCTGTGTTATCACTTTCATGATCTTTGTGATATCCTTGTGGTATAACTTAATTGATCTCTGTGTTATCACTTTCATGATCTTTGTGATATCCTTGTGGTATAACTTAATTGATCTCTGTGTTATCACTTTCATGATCTTTGTGATATCCTTGTGGTATAACTTAATTGATCTCTGTGTTATCACTTTCATGATCTTTGTGATATCCTTGTGGTATAACTTAATTGATCTCTGTGTTATCACTTTCATGATCTTTGTGATATCCTTGTGGTATAACTTAATTGATCTCTGTGTTATCACTTTCATGATCTTTGTGATATCCTTGTGGTATAACTTAATTGATCTCTGTGTTATCACTTTCATGATCTTTGTGATATCCTTGTGGTATAACTTAATTGATCTCTGTGTTATCACTTTCATGATCTTTGTGATATCCTTGTGGTATAACTTAATTGATCTCTGTGTTATCACTTTCATGATCTTTGTGATATCCTTGTGGTATAACTTAATTGATCTCTGTGTTATCACTTTCATGATCTTTGTGATATCCTTGTGGTATAACTTAATTGATCTCTGTGTTATCACTTTCATGATCTTTGTGATATCCTTGTGGTATAACTTAATTGATCTCTGTGTTATCACTTTCATGATCTTTGTGATATCCTTGTGGTATAACTTAATTGATCTCTGTGTTATCACTTTCATGATCTTTGTGATATCCTTGTGGTATAACTTAATTGATCTCTGTGTTATCACTTTCATGATCTTTGTGATATCCTTGTGGTATAACTTAATTGATCTCTGTGTTATCACTTTCATGATCTTTGTGATATCCTTGTGGTATAACTTAATTGATCTCTGTGTTATCACTTTCATGATCTTTGTGATATCCTTGTGGTATAACTTAATTGATCTCTGTGTTATCACTTTCATGATCTTTGTGATATCCTTGTGGTATAACTTAATTGATCTCTGTGTTATCACTTTCATGATCTTTGTGATATCCTTGTGGTATAACTTAATTGATCTCTGTGTTATCACTTTCATGATCTTTGTGATATCCTTGTGGTATAACTTAATTGATCTCTGTGTTATCACTTTCATGATCTTTGTGATATCCTTGTGGTATAACTTAATTGATCTCTGTGTTATCACTTTCATGATCTTTGTGATATCCTTGTGGTATAACTTAATTGATCTCTGTGTTATCACTTTCATGATCTTTGTGATATCCTTGTGGTATAACTTAATTGATCTCTGTGTTATCACTTTCATGATCTTTGTGATATCCTTGTGGTATAACTTAATTGATCTCTGTGTTATCACTTTCATGATCTTTGTGATATCCTTGTGGTATAACTTAATTGATCTCTGTGTTATCACTTTCATGATCTTTGTGATATCCTTGTGGTATAACTTAATTGATCTCTGTGTTATCACTTTCATGATCTTTGTGATATCCTTGTGGTATAACTTAATTGATCTCTGTGTTATCACTTTCATGATCTTTGTGATATCCTTGTGGTATAACTTAATTGATCTCTGTGTTATCACTTTCATGATCTTTGTGATATCCTTGTGGTATAACTTAATTGATCTCTGTGTTATCACTTTCATGATCTTTGTGATATCCTTGTGGTATAACTTAATTGATCTCTGTGTTATCACTTTCATGATCTTTGTGATATCCTTGTGGCATAACTTAATTGATCTGTGTGTTATCATTTTTATTATCTTGGTGATATCCTTGTTGTATTACTTAACTGATCTATGTGTTATCACTTTCATTATCTTGGTGACATCCTTGTGGTATTACTTAATTGATCTGTGTGTTATCACCTTTGTGATATCCTTGTGGTATTACTTAATTGAACTGTGTGATATTACTTTAATTATTTTTGTGATATCCTTGTGGTATTACTTAATTGATCTGTGTGTTATCACTTTCATTATCTTTGTGATATTACCGTAATGAACTTTGTGGTATCGCTTTATTGTTTTTTGTAATTTAATCTCTTTTTTCAACAATCCAGACAGATTGATTTTGATTTTCTAAAAAATCAAATTATTATATACAAGAAAGGTGAACAGCCTGGTGGTATTGAATATTGACCAATGAAAGGTCAAGTTGACCAATAATAGATAGTTCATGTTGACCAATGAAAGGTCAAGTTGACCAATAATAGATAGTTCATGTTGACCAATGAAAGGTCAAGTTGACCAATAATAAATAGTTCATGTTGACCAATGAAAGATCAAGTTGACCAATAATAAATAGTTCATGTTGACCAATGAAAGGTCAAGTTTACCAATAATGGATAGTTCATGTTGACCAATGAAAGGTCAAGTTGACCAATAATAGATAGTTCATGTTGACCAATGAAAGGTCAAGTTGACCAATAATAAATAGTTCATGTTGAACAATGAAAGGTCAAGTTGACCAATAATAGATAGTTCATGTTGACCAATGAAAGGTCAAGTTGACCAATAATAGATAGTTTATGTTGACCAATTAAAGGTCAAGTTGACCAATAATAGATAGTTCATGTTGACCAATGAAAGGTCAAGTTGACCAAAATAAATAGTTCATGTTGACCAATGGAAGATCAAGTTGACCAATAATAGATAGTTCATGTTGACCAATGAAAGGTCAAGTTGACCAATAATAAATAGTTCATGTTGACCAATGAAAGGTCAAGTTGACCAATAATAGATAGTTCATGTTGACCAATGAAAGGTCAAGTTGACCAATAATAAATAGTTCATGTTGACCAATGAAAGGTCAAGTTGACCAATAATAGATAGTTCATGTTGACCAATGAAAGGTCAAGTTGACCAATAATAAATAGTTCTTGTTGACCAATGAAAGGTCAAGTTGACCAATAATAGATAGTTTATGTTGACCAATGAAAGATCAAGTTGACCAATAATAGATAGTTCATGTTGACCAATGAAAGGTCAAGTTGACCAATAATAAATAGTTCATGTTTACCAATGAAAGGTCCAGTTGACCAATAATAAATAGTTAATGTTGACCAATAATAGATAGTTCATGTTGACCAATGAAAGGTCAAGTTGACCAATAATAAATAGTTCATGTTGACCAATGAAAGGTCAAGTTGAACAATAATAAATAATCATGTTGACCAATGAAAGGTCATGTCGACCAATATTCTGTCATATTGAACAATATTAGATCATATTGACCAATGTGATAGGTCAGGTTGATCAGTAATAGGTCACATAGACCAAGTATAGAACATGCCGATTAATAATATGGCTTTTCAGTTTGACATCTTTTAGAAAAATGATAGGAGTAGACCAAAGTCCATCGTTGCTTAATTTAACGCAGCTCTTTTTTACTTTGTTTTTGAATTGAAAAAAAACTTGTGATGTAAATTTTATTTTTAATCCCAACTTCAGAGTCTTGTGGCTTAAAATTGATTTATTCAAAGTCAAAAGTTAATTGAGGGCTCTTTCATTGGAGTTAGGGGTGAAAAACTTAACATTAAAAATAATGCCAAGTATGAGTTAAAAATATGTTCAATTAAAAACATATCATGTTATGATTTCAGAAAGCGGAAAGCCAAATCCTTCAGGGAATTGTGGTAAGTTGAGAAAGAGAATGAAAGAGAGAAATAAGAAGGTGGAGGAGATGGTTAGAAAAGAAGAGATAGATATATATATATATATATATATATATATATATATATATATATAGAGAGAGAGAGAGAGAGAGAGAGAGAGATAGAGCGAATAGTGATAGGGAGTGTACAAAAATGGGAGGAACAATGAGAGAGACGGAACATACCCGATAAGAGATGGGAGAATATATTTTTTCTGAATACAGTAGATAAAATAATGCCCATAGATATACTTTTGAAAACAGTAGATAAAATAATCTAAAATCTGCTTTTGAATAGAGTAGATTAAGTTCTTTAATATCCGTATTGAATATAGTAAATGAACTGCTAATTAAAATAGCATTTTCAATGCAACCTAGCCACCATCCATGCACCTCATTTCATACAGTAGCCATTGGCATGCTTCCGGTAATATACTATTGTGGACGTTAATGTACTAAAAACTTGTATTCCTGCTATCATACGCATAAACATAAAACAATAAACTAAACATTCAAACAAAATGTAAAAAACAATGACGTAACTATCAGTCAGGTCATACGGGCCGAGCAGCTTGAATGTTAATGTCCGCTTGGTGGAGGTTGTAATTATTTCATTTATTAACTTTAAATACTGATGACTTTGTACGTATTTTTAAAGACAGTTTTTCTAATAGGCCTAAACGTGCTAACGAACAAAAGAAACAGAAGCGAATGGAAAGGGCGCGTGTTTTTAATTATTGGTTTCAGTGACTGTGAGGTGCGTCATTCAGCATGCCCCCACCTGTGGGTGGGTGGTGACAGTTTACATCACCAAACATTTTCAAAACAATTGCTACCTTCAATTTTAATATTTAAATGAAACACAAATTATTTTTCAACCCTTTGATCTGTCCAGACTTTAAAACCATTTATTTTTGTTATTACAGTGAAAATCATTGAACCACTGACGTATTATTTTTTAAAAAACCAATAAAAGATAAGGTGTTTTTTTAAGTATGGTGTGGATACGAGTTGAGGGAGGAGGGAGAAGGGGCAGTAAAATAAACAACAGTTGCTCGTTTCAACTGGTAACTCAATGTTGTCCATGTATTTCTAAGCCATCATTTCCAACCCCTCTTAAATCTAGGAGGCACGGTCGTGTTTTCCTTATTTGATTCAATCAACAAAACCTCTTCTTGTGTGAAGCGAATTTTGTTTCACGTTCAGGTTATAATGCAAAATCTATTATTATAATGTATACCGCTGGAACTCAATTTAAACAAAAACAAAACCAAAAAAAAATTAAAAAAAAATAAAATAAATAAAATTAAGTTTTATATTAGTTTTCATATGTTAGATCTTTTGTTCGTTATAATGTAAATAAAATAGGGCTGCGGAAATTACCGAGTAGTTTAGGGGCCGTCCATAAAGTACGTCACGCTATTTTTGACCATTTTTAACTCCCTCCCTCCCCCCTGTCACAAACTGTCACATATCTCGGCCCCCCCCTAAAGTACGTCACAGTTTCGAACAAAAATGTTGTTTTTATTAACAAAATAATCAAAATTTAATATAAAACAGCGTGACGTCACACATGGCCGGACCCCCCTCCCCCTGTCACAAACTGTCACACGTTCTTACACCCCCTCCCCCCTCTGGAGCGTGACGTACTTTATGGACGGCCCCTTATCGATTACTCGTTAAAAATTTTATCGATTAAATATCGATTAAAATAATTTTAATCGATAAAAATTCGATTAAAATTAACGAAAATATTTATAATATTTCAAAAAAAAATTATTAATAAATAATTAATTATTAATAATAAATAATATTTTTTTGACGTACAAACTTCTCCCGCCTAATATTACAACGTATTTTATTAATTTATGTGGGCCTGCTGACGTCAACTAAAAATGGCTGACAGTGACAGCATCACTGCCATCAACACAGTTAAATTAAGGCATATAACTGGAAAGTTGTGCAAAAATTTTGTTTTTAAGCTAACTGCGAATAGCAAAGTCAAAGATGGTGAAAAAGTTTACTGTGTTCACTGCCATAAACAATTCTTTTTTAAAGGATCAAATACATCGCTGACCTACCACCTTCAGCACAAAAGAACGCGTCTCATTGGACTTTTATGTATCAATGGCTTGAAATAACACTTGAGAAATGAGACTTAGCAATATTTTCCATTGTTAATATTGGAGTTAGACATTGTTTCCATTGTATGCATAACTTCAATGATTTCAATTTTTTGTGTGGATTTAAAATTTAAAGAAATAAAATTTAGTTAAAAATATTCTTATTTTTCAATGTCATTGAGACAATAAAATTTAAAAAAATGTCAATTACCTGTTTTTGGTACTTCCCTTGAAATTTTCAGTTTAATGATGTCATAAATGTTTATTTTAGGATTTAATCGAAATTATCGATTAATTAATCGATAATTTTTCAAAAGTTAACGATTAATATTAAATTAATCATTTCAACAGTTCATCACTCCGCAATATCGCTATTTAAAAACAAAATTACCAAACTGTATAGAAAGAATCTGTGGGCCTGTAAAAAAAGCAATTTCAAAGCTTTATTTTTTTATTTTTTTAATTAATTAATGAATTTTTTTTAGAAATCAATATCTAAAAAGATCTATATTGTTATCTATAAAATAAAATCCAAAAATATAGTTACATCGTTTTCCCTTTAAATAGTTCATTTAATGACTTTAACCGCTCGACCCTTCTGAACTAATATAATCAAAACAAATCACTGTCAGCTTAAAATATCTGTATAGTTTCTAAAGTTGACATGAACATTTAGAACTTTTGTAAACAAATAGACTTGTTTCAAGTTTTTAATTTAATCTACTTTTCTTTTCCCAGAGCCGACAAACCCTACTTCAAGAGAAACACTTAGTTAGTCCAAAAACAAACATTGCTATCGAAGGCGTGCTTTCAGGTGTCGGTTAAGTTTATGTTCGATGTAAAAATAAAAAGTCATGAACAGATAACCAAGTTGAATGTCATGACTCCTGGATTCTTCACCGCCCTCTCCGGTCAAAGTGTTTTGACGCTAAACCTGATTCTTTGAAATTGCATTCGGCATTATATATTTTTTTTTAAAAATGACATGTGCAGTTAAATAACATTAGCGAATTTTCCTTTTTTTTCATATCTTAATTTGTTTTATCTCATCTATTTCTGTAGGTCCTTTTTTAAAGAAGTTAATGGGTCCTAAGTTTATCAATGGTTTATGTCTAATCTTGTAACAGATTTTTAAATGTTGATCGTGTGTTGGTTTTCATGGTTTAGTCAGGCAATCCATTCCTCGTCAGAATTTCAGGCGTGAAGAACGAGAATTTGTATGGGGCGCGCGGTTATGAGGTTTTACATATGCAGTTCACTCATTCTCTCACTTATAGATCTCCATTTAACTTTTATATTAAACACCCGCCCCACGTTTTTAGTCATATTAAATCAAAGTACTTGAACGTATAAGTTTTAAATTATTTTCTTCTTTTTAGTCCGCTAATAAAAACGTGTTTTTTTTTAATCTTTTTTTTTACTTCTATTTATTTTATTCTTTTTAGTCTAAGTGTATGCTATGGTGAGTTTTGAAGTATTGATTATGCTCAAATATGATACGCATTGCCCGACAAACATTTACAGACTGGAAATTACTGATATCACCTTGATGTTAAACATGGTTGATGTGGTCGGGCTTGGTATGAAGTGGACACATGGATGTAATTTAAACAAGGGCAGACGGATATTACATAGGCTTATACATAGATAAACTAAAAAGTTCAATAATTTAATAACGGTACATTTAATCTATCTGAAATTTTGATACAATGCATTGTCACCCAAGATCTATATGTGGTGAAATTTTGAGATCTCTAGGACCATCAGAAGTGGTTTAATTTTATGTTGGCAGATTTGAAAAATTGTGGACAGACAGGAACGAAAGTGAATTAATAAAAACGTGGTAAAATCAACTCAAAATGTTTAAAATGATCCATTTTTTCTATATTTTTGTTTCAGATTTCATAAAAACTGAATTAGATCATTTAAAGGGTAAGTTAAAAAACTGCCAATTTACTAGAAATTTTATTTCTGTGATATTTTTGTAAAATAAAATGTTAAATGCGTGTGCAAAATTATTTAGACAAAACTTAAGTGTGCATTTGAATGGCGTGTTATCAAATTTCCAGTTTATTCTATCTTATCTTATGTTATTTTACTTATTACAGAGACTTCTTCCATACATAAGTCAACTCCGTCCCGCAATATCAATGATTTAAGTCAAGTCTGGCTGTTTTAATACCGTGTTAGTTATAGTGTATGTTTGTTTACCTGGTTTGATCAGGCAAACAGTTCCACGTCCGAATTCCATATAGGAAGAACGAGAATCTATGTGTGTTAGTTATTGTATACGGAATAAGAAAAAGTGTTTTTATCCCTATGTCCATTTTAGGGGCTGTATCACATTGTCTTTGTATTGTATAAATAAGTTAGAGTTGGTTGCCTTATTTACTTTTACTACTTTGCTCTTTGTTGTTATAACCCATAAAGTATCTAGGTTTAATTATTTAACTGATGGTTTTACTACTGTCAATTTTTAATATTCTCCAGTAATGAATCTTGAAGATTTTTAAATCAATTTTTATGTTGGTGGATGCATATCTATATTCTAGTAAAGGTCTCACGAAATTAAGGAAAATTTTAGTATGATATTCTTTATAAGTCTTGAAATGTTTTCTGT
Source organism: Ampullaceana balthica (assembly GCA_944989445.1). Taxonomy (NCBI): domain Eukaryota; kingdom Metazoa; phylum Mollusca; class Gastropoda; family Lymnaeidae; genus Ampullaceana; species Ampullaceana balthica. The sequence continues at coordinate 254,815 of CALYLW010000792.1, read as the reverse complement.
ATAAAGCTTAGGTTTCTTTTGTATGCTTCAATACTTTATTGACATCGGAATTCCTTGAGAATGTGACACTTATTATTACTCTAAGTATTTTGCATTTTTAAGTTGTGTTCGTTGTTGTCCATGAATGAAATATTTTGCATTTATATGTTGTGTTTTTCTTGTTACTTTTAACATTTGACACTTTTCTTGAAGAAAAGTCATACTTCAATTAGTTTCCCATTTTTTAAGTTTCCTTAGGGCTTCTTGTAAGATGTGCATATCTTGTTATGATTTAACTAGATACCACCCTTGGCGTAGCATATGCCACAGACTTGCCCATATATAGTGCAAAGAAAGAGGGAAAAGAACGGAATCAATAGCAGCATGAAGAAATGAATGAATTCAAGACGATTTGTTAGTCTCGAGACATGCGCACTTCGGTTGAGCTACAACCCCCTGCACTACCCCCCACACACATTTTCCAACAATAAGCTGTGATTGCTAGACCCTAGCGAGGGCAATTTGTCATGTCTGCTTGCTTGTGTCGTCCCGTCCTTGTCCTAATTTCTGGCGAATTATATATATAGATAGTTCTATAGTTTAGAGTTTAGACAATCATCAGAAACTAAACTAACATTTGTTCCTGATGAGATGCTGTCGGGAATATTAATTTTAAGACAATATCCATTTTTTAAACTCTTTTATGTGCAATATATTGATTTGTATAGATTAATATTAATCTAAAATTGATTTCGGTTCTCAATTTATTCGGATTTTTTCAGCTTCGATAAAAATGGACCTACACATAACACAGGATAAGTCTGAAACTTCAATTTCATGAGATTTTTTAAAATCGGTTTTATTGATGAGGAATTAAATAAACAATGGCAGTTGCAAGAAAAAACGTTAGTCATAAATCTGAACTTTTTTGTTTTTTATAGCCAAATGTGGTCAAAGTCCATTTAAGTAAGAGGCTGATACTTTAAGATTATTTTATGAAAAAATGATATATGCGAGTTCTAAAAAATTTAGAAATAAATGACGTGCATTAAAATAACATGTTCGCGAATTTTCATTATATCTTATTTTATATAATGTTATATTTTTCAGATGCCCTTTTAAACAAAAAATTATTGCGTCCTACACTTATAAATGGATTTTATCGGGTAGTTTATTTTTATACGGTTTCAAATGTTGATAGTGTGTTTGTGTTTCTGGTTTTATCAAGCAACTATGCAACGTCCAAATTCCAGATGTAAAAAACGAAATTTTGTGTGGGAGTTTTTATACCTATTTTTTATCTGAGGGTAGTCTTTGCTTGTCTTCGCATGTAATTTCTAAAAAAAAACGTAAAAACTAAGGTTTTGACTATAAATCCCTTATATATGAGACATAACTAACAGTATTGATAATGTTCAAACGCGAAAAACATTTACTGACTGAATCTGTCTTAACTTCCATTTGCTTTATAACCAGGGGGGTATGGGAGAGGGGAAAGGTCTGGTCACCGATCGCTGGACCGAGCTCAGCATGACACGTAAAATGTAAACAAAAGCACGCCGGTACATCGACGGATGGCGTCAACGCGTGACTGAACTGTCACGTGAAAAAAAACAAAACAAACAGTGAAATTGAATTACATACGTTATATAGAGATAAACTAAAAATGCATTAATTTAAGTACGGTACGTTCGATCGATGTGACATTTTGATACGATGCACTGTTAGGTGACAAGAGTCTATGTGTTCAATCTTATAGCTCGATGGCACCACGGGAAGTGGGTCATTTTTTACTTTTGTTTTTCCGCCCGACCGACGTACGAAGAGATGACGACAGAGAGAGAGACAGAGAGACAAGATTTCGAAGTTAATATAAGGGATTCAATTAAAATTATTTACTTTAAGTATTATACTACCTTTGTTTTCTCATATTACTTAAATTTTCTAGGTTTAATGACATTTACTTTTCAAATCTAAATAAGGAAGCTCTCTTTTTCAAATTATTATTTGTTGTACTTCATCAATGTAGTTTATTTATTTTTTAGGGGGATGGTAACGATACAGAAGATGATCCATATTCTAGTACCCTTCTCACAAAAATAAAGCATCATTTTAGTTTGAAAGCCTAGTTCAATCCGTAAAGATTGTTCTTTTTAAAGCTTATAGTTTCGTTGGATGTTTTACTACTTTACTGACATGGGAAATCCTAAATAATTACTCATCATTTTCACTCCTGGATATTTTGAATTCTTAGTTTGAAAAAGTGTGTTTCCTTTTCTCTATTACTCTTAATAGTTGACACTATTCTGAAAGGTGAGACATACACCGATTAGATTAATATTTTATTAATGCATCTTGATCTTAATCTAAGATTTTTCTATCTTGTTCAGATTCAATTTTTCAGTAGATTATAAAATCATCAGCTAATAATCTAACTTTTAATCCTGATGAGATTGTTTCTGAAATATTGTTAAAAACTTGTTAACGTTCTTAAATATTTTTTTTCAGGTTTAATAAAAATGGAATTTAAAAAAACACAGGGTAAGTCCGAAACTAACATCTTGGGAGCATATTTTATTGGTCAGTGATAATAAAATATAAAACCAAAGGTATATTTCACAACAACAAACAATAAAAATATAATAATAATGATACGAATACATCATAATAAAAATATTTTAAAAGTATAATCGGTAACAATTTTAAGATTCTAGATCAGTGATGGCGAACGCTTTTGGGGTCACGTGCCCGAAATTCTACCAAAATCCCCTTATTTATAAAGCAAAGTGCCATTATTTCCATGAAACCATGATTTGATTAAGGAAGTAATAATTTAATCGCGTGGCGTCTGATGAGGCTCTGCGTGCCGTCTGTGGCACGTGTGCTATAGGTTCGTCATCACTGTTCTAGATTGATAATAAAAAATTAAAAAACTTGTTAACCCGTCTTCAATTAATTCTGTTTTATTTTTAGGTTTAACAAAAAAGGAATCGGACAAAACACGAGGTATGTCCGAACATGTCTTTTAGAAGCAGTTTTTAATCGGTCAGCGACAATAAATTAAATAACCAAAAGCAATTGCAAAAATAAATATATAAAATTAAAAAAAATCGTTTTCGTCAAAATTATAATATTCAAGGTTTTCTATAGTCAATTGTTGTAATAGTGTTAGCAAGAAAAGGCATTTTTGAAACAAATAATGGTAAATATATTTAGAAATAAATAATGCGAACATATGAATAACATGTTTGAGAATTTTCACTTCATCTAACTTTCCTTATATATTTCTATACATAAAATTATAGTGTCCTACGCATAATCTTGGTTATGTCTAGTCTTGCATCTTTATAAGGAATTAAAATGTTGATAGTGTGTTGGATTGTCTTTTTTGATCAGGCAACAGATTCAACGTCCTAATTCCAGACGGGAATAATGATAGTTTCTATGTGTTTGCTCTTGCATACAGAAAAAGAAACGTGTTTTTTTAATCCCTATGTCTATTTAAGGGTTGTATTAAATTATCTTCTATTACATTGTATTATTATTCAATCTTTTTCTGATTTAATGTTTCAGTAGATTATAAAATCATTTACAAATAATCTAACTTTTAATCCTGGTGAGATTGTTTTTGAAATATGATTTGAAAGATTCTATCCGGTTATTTTTTTTAGTCCTGTCTTGCACATGTATAGATTAATTATTAAGTCAACTTGTTAACGTTCTTTAATATTTTTTTCAGGTTTAATAAAAAAGGAATCAAACAAAACACAGGGTAAGTCCGAAACTAACATCTCGGGACAGTGGCGTAACAACGGGTTGGCATCAGGCAGTTGCCAAGGATGCCAGCCCAAAAGGGCACCACTAAATATCTAATTTTTAAATTTGTATTTAAGTAAATACAATTCGACCTCTTTCTCTCTAAGTCGAACTCAAAAGGACCAGAAAAAAATTGACTTATGGAGATTTCAAGTTAGGGAAAATGGCTTATTACAAATAGGCGCAGATTAATCAAGTACAATGTAGGAACAGCCATACCGGCTAGTAGGCTTGACAGGATATGAAAGGACGACAACTTGCTATGACATGCCAACACAAGACCGTGAGAGGAGACACCATTCCTCCCCTCACTCAATTTACTCCCTCCACTGTGGGATGGGGTGAGAAAGATTTTTATTTTTAAAAGAAAGACTGTAAAATCATATTTAATAATCTGCGGCTATAGCAACACGCCAATACGCAAGCTAACAGAAGTGCTGAGCTTTAGTAGGCGGAGTGTTACTTAAATTTACTTTTAATTGTCAGTTTCTATCGTTATGTATGAGATTATGAGTGTGACACATTGACAGTATTGTTTTTATTTATAATACATGTTACTTCAAGCTTTGCTGTATTCTTTATTAACGCAAAACGCAACAATATCTCCTTTAATCCAACATTTTATTTTGGTATTATTTAGTAAATAATAAACTGCGAATTAGTATTGTTCCTATCTTATGCATTTTTTATATTCACGTTGTATGACTTTCCCTGTCGTATTACGTAATTATTGTCATAAATAAAAATAGAGAAATTCAATTATTTTTTCTAAGAAATGAAAAAATCGCAAAGCTTAAAACATGTCAATTTATCAAGGGCGCGTAAAATATATTAGCCAAGGGCGCCAAAATCCTAGTTACGCCACTGTCTGGGAGCATATTTTATTGGTCAGTGATAATAAAATATAAAACCAAAAGTATATTTTCACAACAACAAACAACAAAAATATAATATTAATGATTCAAATAGGCCTACGTAATAAAAATATATTTAAAAACTTTTGATCAGTCATAATTTTAAGATTCTAGATCAGTGATGGCGAACGCTTTTAGGGTCACGTGCCCAAAATTCTACCAAAACCCCCTTATTTATAAAGCAAAGGGCCATTATTTCCATGAAACCATGATTTGATTAAGGAAGTAATAATTTAATCGCGTTGCGTCTGATGAGTCTCTGCGTGCCGTCTATGGCAAGCGTGCTATAGGTTCCTCATTACTGTTCTAGATTGATAATAAAATAAAATAAAAATTCTTAACCCGTCTTCACTTAATTCTGTTTCTATTTTTAGGTTTAACAAAAAGAAATCAGACAAAACACGAGGTATGTCCGAACATGTCGTTTTAGAAGCATTTTTTAATGGGTCAGCGACAATAAATTAAATGACCAAAAGCAATTGCAAAAATAAATAAATAAATTTAAACAATTCATTTTCGTCAAAATTCGAAAATTCAAGGTTTTCTATAGTCAATTATTGTTATAGTGTTATCAAGAAAAGGCATTTTTCAAACAAAGAATGGTAAAAATATTTAGAAATAAATAACGTGAGCATGTGAATAACATGTTTGAGAATTTTTACTTCATCTAAATTTCCTTATATATTTCTATACATAAAATTTTAGCTTCCTACGCCTAACCATGGTTATGTCTAGTCTTGAATCTTTATAAGGAATTAAAATGTTGATAGTGTATAGGAATTCTTGTTTGATCAGGCAACAGATTCAACGTCCTAATTCCAGACGGGAATAATGATAGTTTCTATGTGTTTGCTCTTGCATACAGAAAAAGAAACGTGTTTTTTATCCCTATGTCTATTTAAGGGTTGTATTAAATTATCTTCTATTACATTGTATTATTATTCAACCTTGTTCTTATTTAATTTTTCAGTAGTTAATACAATCATTTACAAATAATCTAACTTTTAATCCTGGTGAGATTGTTTCTGAAATATTATTTTAAAGACTCTATCCGGTTTTTGTTTTACTCCTGTCTTGCACGTGTATAGATTAATTATTAAGTCGACTTGTTAACGTTCTTTAATTTTTTTTTCAGGTTTAATAAAAAAGGAATCAAACAAAACACAGGGTAAGTCCGAAACTGATATCTCAGGACAGTGGCGTAAGAGCGGGTTGGCATCGGGGCAGTTGCCAAGGGCGCCAGCCCAAAAGGGCGCCACTAAATATCTAATTTTTAAATTTGTATTTAAGTAAATACAATTCGACCTCTTTCTCTCTAAGTCGAACTCAAAAGGACCAGAAAAAATTGACTTATGGAGATTTCAAGTTAGGGAAAATGGCTAAATAAAAATAGGCGCAGATTAATCAAGTACAATGTAGGAACAGCCATACCGGCTAGTAGGCTTGTCAGGAAAGAGAGGCGGGGTCCTCTGTTTCATATGAAAGGAAGCCAATTTGCTTTGACATGCCGACACAAGCTCGTGAGAGGAGACAGATCCCTCACCTCCCCCACTTTACTCCATCTACAGTGGGATGGGGTGAGAAAGATTTTTATTTTTAAAAGAAAGACTGTAAAATCATATTGATTAATCTGCGCCTATTACGACAGTTTCCCTAACTCGAAAATCCCGTTAGTCGAATTCGTTTTTGAATTCGACTTAGAAAAGTCCGACTGTATTAGCAACACGCCATTACGCAAGCTAACAGAAGTGCTGAGCTTTAGTAGGCGGAGTGTTACTTAAATTTACTTTTAATTGTCAGTTTCTATCATTATGTATGAGATTATGAGTGTGACACATTGACACTATTGTTTTTATTTATAATACATGTTACTTCAAGCTTTGCTGTATTCTTTATTAACGCAAAACGCAACAATATCTCCTTTAATCAAACAATTTATTTTGGTATTATTTAGTAAATAATAAACTGCGAATTAGTATTGTTCCTATCTTATGCATTTTTTATATTCACGTTGCATGACTGTCACTGTCGTATTACGTAATTATTGTCATAAATAAAAATAGAGAAATTCAATTATTTTTTCTAAGAAATGAAAAAATCGCATAGCTTAAAACATTTCAATTTATCAAGGGCGCCAAAAATAAATTAGCCAAGGGCGCCAAAATCCTAGTTACGCCTCTGTCTGGGAGCATATTTTATTGGTCAGTGATAATAAAATATAAAACCAAAAGTATATTTTCACAACAACAAACAACAAACATATAATATTAATGATTCAAATAGGCCTACGTAATAAAAATATATTTAAAAACTTTTGATCATTCATAATTTTAAGATTCTAGATCAGTGATGGCGAACGCTTTTGGGGTCACGTGCCCAAAATTCTACCAAAACCCCCTTATTTATAAAGCAAAGGGCCATTATTTCCATGAAACCATGATTTGATTAAGGAAGTAATAATTTAATCGCGTTGCGTCTGATGAGTCTATGCGTGCCGTCTATGGCAAGCGTGCTATAGGTTCCTCATCACTGTTCTAGATTGATAATAAAATAAAATAAAAATTCTTAACCCGTCTTCACTTAATTCTGTTTCTATTTTTAGGTTTAACAAAAAAGGAATCAGACAAAACACGAGGTATGTCCGAACATGTCGTTTTAGAAGCATTTTTTAATGGGTCAGCGACAATAAATTAAATGACCAAAAGCAATTGCAAAAATAAATAAATAAATTTAAACAATTCATTTTCGTCAAAATTCTAAAATTCAAGGTTTTCTATAGTCAATTATTGTTATAGTGTTATCAAGAAAAGGCATTTTTCAAACAAAGAATGGTAAAAATATTTAGAAATAAATAACGTGAGCATGTGAATAACATGTTTGAGAATTTTCACTTCATCTAAATTTCCTTATATATTTCTATACATAAAATTTTAGCTTCCTACGCCTAACCATGGTTATGTCTAGTCTAGAATCTTTATAAGGAATTAAAATGTTGATAGTGTATAGGAATTCTTGTTTGATCAGGCAACAGATTCAACGTCCTAATTCCAGACGGGAATAATGATAGTTTCTATGTGTTTGCTCTTGCATACAGAAAAAGAAACGTGTTTTTTATCCCTATGTCTATTTAAGGGTTGTATTAAATTATCTTCTATTACATTGTATTATTATTCAACCTTGTTCTTATTTAATTTTTCAGTAGTTAATACAATCATTTACAAATAATCTAACTTTTAATCCTGGTGAGATTGTTTCTGAAATATTATTTTAAAGACTCTATCCGGTTTTTGTTTTACTCCTGTCTTGCACGTGTATAGATTAATTATTAAGTCAACTTGTTAACGTTCTTTAATTTTTTTTTCAGGTTTAATAAAAAAGGAATCAAACAAAACACAGGGTAAGTCCGAAACTGATATCTCAGGACAGTGGCGTAAGAGCGGGTTTGCATCGGGGCAGTTGCCAAGTGCGCCAGCCCAAAAGGGCGCCACTAAATATCTAATTTTTAAATTTGTATTTAAGTAAATACAATCCGACCTCTTTCTCTCTAAGTCGAACTCAAAAGGACCAGAAAAAAATTGACTTATGGAGATTTCAAGTTAGGGAAAATGGCTAAATACAAATAGGCACAGATTAATCAAGTACAATGTAGGAACAGCCATACCGGCTAGTAGGCTTGACAGGAAAGAGAGGCGGGGTCTATGTTTCATATGAAAGGAAGCCAATTTGCTTTGACATGCCGACACAAGCTCGTGAGAGGAGACAGATCCCTCACCTCCCCCACTTTACTCCATCTACAGTGGGATGGGGGGAGAAAGGTTTTTATTTTTAAAAGAAAGACTGTAAAATCATATTGATTAATCTGCGCCTATTACGACAGTTTCCCTAACTCGAAAATCCCGTAAGTCGAATTCGTTTTTGAATTCGACTTAGAAAAGTCCGACTGTATTAGCAACACGCCATTACGCAAGCTAACAGAAGTGCTGAGCTTTAGTAGGCGGAGTGTTACTTAAATTTACTTTTAATTGTCAGTTTCTATCATTATGTATGAGATTATGAGTGTGACACATTGACACTATTTTTTTTTATTTATAATACATGTTACTTCAAGTTTTGCTGTATTCTTTATTAACGCAAAACGCAACAATATCTCCTTTGATCCAACAATTTATTTTGGTATTATTTAGTAAATAAAAAACTGCGAATTAGTATTGTTCCTATCTTATGCATTTTTTATATTCACGTTGCATGACTGTCCCTGTCGTATTACGTAATTATTGTCATAAATAAAAATAGAGAAATTCAATTATTTTTTTTAACAAATGAAAAAATAGCAAAGCTTAAAAAAATGTCAATTTATCAAGGGCGCCAAAAATAAATTAGCCAAGGGCGCCAAAATCCTAGTTACGCCTCTGTCTGGGAGCATATTTTATTGGTCAGTGATAATAAAATATAAAACCAAAAGTATATTTTCACAACAACAAACAACAAACATATAATAATAATGATACAAATACGTAATAAAATATATTAAACAACTTTTGATCAGTCATACATTTTAAGCTTCTGGTTCAGTGATGGCGATCGCTTTTGGGGTCACGTGCCCGAAATTCTAACAAAACCCTCTTATTTATGAAGCAAAGGGCCATTATTTCCATGAAACCATGATTTGATTAAGGAAGTGATAATTTAATCGCGTTGCGTCTGATGAGGCTATGTGTGCCGTCTATGGCACGCTAGCTATAGGTTCGTCATCACTGTTCTAGATTGAAAATAAAAATAAAATAAAAATTCTTAACCCGTCTTCACTTAATTCTGTTTCTATTTTTAGGTTTAACAAAATCGGAATCAGACAAAACACGAGGTATGTCCGAACATGTCGTTTTAGAAGCATTTTTAATGGGTCAGCGACAATAAATTAAATGACCAAAAGCAATTGCAAAAATAAATAAATAAATTTAAACAATTCATTTTCGTCAAAATTCTAAAATTCAAGGTTTTCTATAGTCAATTATTGTTATAGTGTTATCAAGAAAAGGCATTTTTCAAACAAAGAATGGTAAAAATATTTAGAAATAAATAACGTGAGCATGTGAATAACATGTTTTAGAATTTTCACTTCATCTAAATTTCCTTATATATTTCTATACATAAAATTTTAGCTTCCTACGCCTAACCATGGTTATGTCTAGTCTTGAATCTTTATAAGGAATTAAAATGTTGATAGTGTATAGGAATTCTTGTTTGATCAGGCAACAGATTCAACGTCCTAATTCCAGACGGGAATAATGATAGTTTCTATGTGTTTGCTCTTGCATACAGAAAAAGAAACGTGTTTTTTTATCCCTATTTCTATTTAAGGGTTGTGTCAGGGTATGAGAATCACTGCGAATGATTGTTGTGAGATTGTTGTGAGCCAGTGTGTGAGTCGGCTCAAGGCGTGCGTGACAAGAGTTCACTTGTGAATAATGATGTTAATTGTATTCACCCGGTATGCAAGTTAGAGAGCCGTGTCGTGGATAAATAGTGTGTGTGAGACAGAGAGACGTATGAAGACGGACGAGTGCGGAGGTCCATAGTCCTTGTTAGGGCTAGAGATTAGTATAGAGCGTTGGCTCTGTTATAGCTGGTGACACATCGAGGTGGCTCGAGTGTCCAGCGTATTAGGGACAGAGGGTCCATGTATGCACTTAAAGTGAGTGGACATTGTTGAATGGAGTACGTCATGTACCTGAATCAGATGCTGTACATATATTGAGGAATAATAAAGGCTTGACGTATACGTGAACAAGAGTCGAGACTTAGTCTTCTTTTATCCAGAACCCAGAACGCAACAGGTTGTATTAAATTATCTTCTATTACATTGTATTATTATTCAACCTTGTTCTTATTTAATTTTTCAGTAGTTTATACAATCATTTACAGCTAATCTAACTTTTAATCCTGGTGAGATTGTTTCTGAAATATTATTTTAAAGACTCTATCCGGTTTTTGTTTTACTCCTGTCTTGCACGTGTATAGATTAATTATTAAGTCGACTTGTTAACGTTCTTTAATTATTTTTCAGGTTTAATAAAAAAGGAATCAAACAAAACACAGGGTAAGTCCGAAACTGATATCTCAGGACAGTGGCGTAAGAGCGGGTTGGCATCGGGGCAGTTGCCAAGGGCGCCAGCCCAAAAGGGCGCCACTAAATATCTAATTTTTAAATTTGTATTTAAGTAAATACAATTCGACCTCTTTCTCTCTAAGTCGAACTCAAAAGGACCAGAAAAAAATTGACTTATGGAGATTTCAAGTTAGGGAAAATGGCTTAATACAAATAGGCGCAGATTAATCAAGTACAATGTAGGAACAGCCATACCGGCTAGTAGGCTTGACAGGAAAGAGAGGCGGTGTCTATGTTTCATATGAAATGAAGCCAACTTGCTTTGACATGCCGACACACGCACGTGAGAGAAGACACATCCCTCCCCTCCCCACTTTACCCCTTCCACAGTGGGATGGGGTGAGAAAGATTTTTCTTTTTAAAAGAAAGACTGTAAAATCATATTGATTAATCTGCGCCTATTACGACAGTTTCCCTAACTCGAAAACCCCGTAAGTCGAATCCCCCACCCCCCTTTTGAGTTCGACTTAGAAAAGTCCGACTGTATTAGCAACACGCCAATACGCCAGCTAACAGAAGTGCTGAGCTTTAGTAGGCGGTGTGTTACTTAAATTTAATTTTAATTGTGAGTTTATATCGTTATGTATGGGATAATGAGTATGGCACATTTACACTATTGTTTTCATTTATAATACATGCTACTTCAAGCTTTGCCGTGTTCTTTATAACGCAAAACACAACCATATCCCATTTTTCCCACCAATTTATTTTGGTATTATTTAGTAAATAATAAACTGTGAATTAGTATTGTTACTATCTTATGCTTTTTTTATATTCAAGTGGTATGACTGGCACTGTCGTATTAAGTAATTATTGTCATAAATAAAAATAGAAAAATTCAATTTCTTTTCCAGTAAATGAAAAAATCGCAAAGCTGAAACTTGTCAATTTATCAAGGGCGCCAAAAATAAATTAGCCAAGGGCGCCAAAGCCTAGTTACCCCTATGTGTCGGGAGTATATTTTATCGGTCAGTGATGATAAAATATAAAACGAAAAGTTTTTTTTTCACAACAACAAAAAACAAAAATATAATATTAATGATTCAAATAAGCCTACGTAATAAAAATATATTTTAAAACTTTTGTTTAGTCATAATTTTAAGATTCTAGATCAGTGATGGTGAACGATTTAGGGGTCACCTGCCCTAAATTCTACCTAATCCCCCTTATTTATAAAGGAAAGTGCCATTATTCCCATGAAACGATGATTTGATTAATGAAGTAACAATTTAGTCGCGTGCCGTCCGATGAGGCTCTGCGTGCCGACTGTGGCACGCGTGTTATAGGTTCGTCATCACTTTTCTAGATTGATAATAAAAATTTTAAAAAACTTGTTAACCCGTCTTCACTCAAAAATATAAACAGAATTAGGTTTAACAAAAAAGGAATCAGACAAAACACGAGGTATGTCGTTTTAGAACCCTTTTTTACTGGGTCAGCGACAATAATTAAATAACCAAAAGCAATTGCAAAAATAAATATATAAATTTAAAAAAATTATTTTCGACAAAATTTTAAAATTCAAGGTTTTCTTTAGTCAATTTTTGTTATAATGTTATCAAGAAAAGCCATTTTTGAAACAAAGAATGGTAAACATATTTAGAAATAAATAACGCGTGCATATGAATAACATGTTTGAGAATTTTGACTTCATTTAACTTTGCTTATATATGCATATAAATATAGCTTCCTACGCCTAACCATGGTTATGTCTAGTCTTGAATCTTTATAAGGAATTAAAATGTTGATAGTTTGTTGGATTTTCTTGTTTGATCAGGCAACAGATTCAACGTCCTAATTCCAGACGGGAAAAATGATTGTTTGTATGTGTTTGCTCTTGCATACAGATAAAGAAACGAGTTTTTTTTATCCCTCTTTCTATTTAAGGGTTGTATTAAAGTATCTTTGTTCTTTATAACAAAGTTTGAATTAATAGTTTTATGTAGTACTACTACCGTATATACTCGTTCTAAAGCCGATTTTTTTTGGACAAAATCTACCGGAAAAGGTTGGGTGTTGGCTTACGAGCGAGCCTAAGGTGATTTCTCAATGTACATTGAATATCGGTGTTGTTATTATAGACCATCAAGGTCCTTGTCTACATTCTACAAGACTTGAATGCTCTACCAGAAGCTAGAAAATATTATTAAACAACTGCACTTACCTTATTTTTTCATTTAATTTATTTTTGTGAATGTTTCAATGATTTGTTTTACAAATTTTGTTTTCAACGAGGAATTTTAATGTACTCGCCTTTGCCACTCTTTACCAAAGAAACACAAAAAATAAATTAAAAAAAAATTAAAAAATACTGGTAACTCTTGCCTTACAAAGAGCACAAAGACAAAAATAGATGGTACAAAGTAGTAGGAAATACAAAGAAAATTATTATACAAATAGTGGATAGTACCTATATATAGTCACCAATCAATATAATACGCAGCGCAAGACCATCCAAAAATACAAAAATTTTTATATGTCTCGTATAACGTGTTTAATATAATGCGAACCGATTAGGAATATGTTTATAAAAATTGTTGTCAATAAAATACGCACCTTATTCCACGACAGGAAAGGTCGATCAATATTTTACGCACCGCGACACTTTATCTCAAAAATTTAACATGATACATAGAGATAAATAAAATAATCTAAAAATTCAATAATTTAATTACAGTACATGCGATCGATCTGATATTTTGATACATCGTTTTTTGTCATCGGCACAAAACTGCCTGCAAAATTTCAGCTTGCTAGCTTACGAGGAAGTGGGTTAAAAATCGATTCAAAGTTTTTACGACAAGCAAACAATCAAACAAGGGCTCAAACAAACACACACCACGAGTTAATATAAAGGATTTAAAAATATTTCCAAATAATAATATTCTGAACAATTATATTTGAAATACTATCCCTATTATTGAAAATGAATAATCAGTGAAGGAGAAAATGATCAGCTTATCATGCAACATTTAAGCTGAAAGTAGTTAACTTTCAAAGTTAACCACTTTCATTACTTAGCTATAAAAATGACATCCATCTTCTCCGATATTCAAATATTATCGTTCTTCAACCTAAACAAATTAGCATTTTAGTTTTATATTCTTATTACATCTGTAAAAGTTTCTATTTCTAAAGTCTTCGATTTCCTTGCATGTTTTAATATTTCATTGACATGGGTATTGCATGATAGTTTATGCTTTTTTATTACCCATACGTATATTGCATGTTCAGTTTGGATTATTGGTTTTCTATTAGTAATATGTTTGCATTTACAGTGGTTTTTCTTAATTAAGAAGTTAATCCGTTACGTGTATGAGATTTTTCGTATTTAGAACTAAGTTTACATGTAAAATGTCTAATCCGTTGCAAGTTCCAAGCCACACAGAAACAACGCTAAAATTTTTAATATCATGAAAAACCAGAGAACAACAAAGTAGCAATCATCAATCCTTAAAGTACACATTAAAAATATAATAAATAATTTTAAAAAACCCCCAATGAAAACAGAAAAAATAAATGAAAAATAATATGTACACAAATGCGAACATATATTTTATTTATTACTGATGCTCCTGTTTTACAGAAGATTATTGCATCCTACGCTTATTATCAGTTTATGTCCAGTCTTGCATTTTGAATAGACTTCTAAATGTTGATAATTTTTGGTTATTCACGGCTTGATCTGACGATTCCTTCCACTTCATAATTCAAGACCTTAATACGGATAATCTGTATGTGTTTGTTATATCATACAAAGTAAGAAAAGTGTCCTTATACCTTGGTCTATATGAGATTTGTATTAGATTATCTGTGTGTTGAATCTCTAAGCTAGAATTAATTACCGAATGTATTATTACTACTTTACTCTTTCAGCTCCGTTACCATAGTGTTTCTATTTTATATGATTTAACAACTGGTGGTACTCTTGTCAATTTTGAATATTTTCCAGTAATAAATCTGGAAGCTGAATAGGTTCTAGTTTACCTGCGTTTTCTTTAGTTGAAATTTCTGATAAGAAGATGGCTCATGTTGTTCGGGCCTTGTCAAAGTAAGGAAGCATTTTGGTTTTATATCCTTACTAGCTGATATACCCGGCTTTACATGGCCTGTATTTGATTCTCATTTAAAAAAAATATTTTTTTATCACTAAATGATATAACAGAACAGCCTAGTAGGCATTGGTGTTACATTATCAGCACGAACCCCCTTTACTATGACATTTGAAAAGTGTTTCAAGTCGCTTGTCTACATTCTAATAGGATCACTTTCTAATTCGGGGTACTATCCACCGTTGATACCCTTTATTGGCGCCTTTTAATCTACTGAGTGATATAATTCCTAATGGTAGTAATTATTATAGCTATTATGCCTAAGGAGAAATAAAAAAATACCAAAGCTATTTGTAACCTGATAATACAAACTATTCTATAATTTTCAAAATTGTAGGAAAGAAAACAAAAGTAGTTGAATTATTTTTTTTAATGTATATTATATTTAAACTTTTGAAAAAAATAAAATGTATACATGAGATATAAATAATTGAAATTATTGTTAAATATATTTACACACCACGAATTCAAAAGCTTAATACATACATACACATTACTTTATGACTCTCATTGACTTACAAATTGAACTTCAATTTTAAGTATTGTGCAATAAAATAAACTGAATAATTTTATTCAGTTAAAATAACCCAAGTTTCGACTCTAGTATACATGTTTGATGTAAACATCCATGATAATAAAATTGATTCAAATTATTGCTGGATAGGGAAGTAAGTAGTGCGCTCGCCTCACAAAGCTGAGGGCCGTGGGATCGAGCCCACGCAATGCCACAATATAAATGATACGCTAAGAAAGTGCTCCGCTGAAATTTAGAATTTTCTAGAATATTTTAGACATTCTATCCCGTTAGATTAAACTAAATGAAAATCAGTATAAAAACAATTGGATAAGACCTTAAATTGAATCAGATTAAAATCAGTTTTAAATTACAGAGACGAAATTACAAAAAACTTCTAAAATATCTCACCCAAATCAAGTCAATAATAAGATTAATATTATATTCAATGTTTGACAAATAATGGGGATAATACTTTGCCTCTTCCTAATTCTATTCAGGTGGCTAGTTCTGATATACTGTTCAAAACATCGACTAGGAATTTTGGCTACATTATTTTTGACATGTCTACCAACAACTTCATCAATCACATCCGTCGCTCTGTCTACTCTGCCATTCGTCAGATCAGCTCATTCCGTCATTACTTAACAGTTAGTGCAACAAACACTCTAGTCTGTGCTCTTGTTCTAGCTCGTATTGATTATTGCAATTCTCTTCTGTCAGGTGCGCAAAAACAATGAAAAACTACAGAAAGTTCAATATTCAGCTGCCAGACTAGTTCTCAATGCAAAAAACATGACCATGTTACTCCGCTACTTTACTCACTTCATTGGCTAGCTATACAAACTCGAATTGATTACAAACTGGCTGTTCTCTGTCATAACTTCTTTTCTGACTCATTCCTTTCCTATATTACTGAACTTCTGTCTGTCTACTCACCCATTCGTCAGCTACGCTCTTCTGCAGACACACGTATTCTCTGTGTCCTTAAGACACGAACTAAAACTTTTGGCGAAAGTCATTCTCTTTTTGTGCAGCCAAACAATGGAATTCTCTACCATTACAAATCCGTAGTATTCCAACTACCAAGTCCTTCAAGACTGCACTTAAGACGCATCTTTTCAAAATGTATTTACAAAATTAATGAAACATTTCTTTTAATGATTAACGTAGCGTATGTGTAATGTACTGTCCTGTATGTTGTTATTATGGTATGTATGGTTATTTAATTATTTTATGTATGTTATGATCTCCATGTAAAGCGATGTGAGCCCGGTTCCTTGCTGGGATAAAGTGCTATATAAATTATCAAGTATTATTATTATTATTATTTATATTTATAACCTGTCCCAGTAAAACAGGCCAAAAATGTACAGAGATCCTACAATGATAAAATTTTGAATATTCTAGAATAGTTTAAATAAACCCTAAATAATGTGAAACTCAGTCCTGCTATCTCCTTTTTGCTAAGTAGTAACTCTCGTTGTTCTGGTGTCTTTGAAATCTCTTGATGTTATATTTCTTTCGCGCTCCATCTGCAGGAAGGCATCTCATGCAATTTTAGAAACCTGATTTTAAAAATTGTTTCCTTGTGACTCCAATAAAAATGCACCAATCTTTTATCTTATTGTATAAAGAACATATTTGATATCGGAAGAAATATAAAAATATATATATTTTTAAAAATGTATATGTTAAAAGTTAGTTAGAGCGATAATGGAACTAACGATCCTAATGCTCAAGTCGCTGTTAGACTGTGCTCAGGCTTGTCATGCAATTTTGGAAACCTTTTAAAAAAAATGTTTCATTGTATTTCAAAGAAAAATGCACCAATCTTTAACCATATTTTGACCATTTTTTAAAAAATTAGCATGTATCAAGTAATAAAAAACAGTTCCTTTATAAATGGTATTAAATCCATTAAATGTATCTCATCTTGGAAGTATCCTTTTAAATTTTAATTATGCATATTTATGATATATGATATATATGTGTTTAAAATGTAGTAATATATAATAACTTAATTGATGTAAATCCTACAATATTAATAAGTCAATTTGTCCTTTAAGGCTTATAGCATCATTTCTTCCGATCGTCTTGATATTTTGGGCCAAAAATTTACCGAATGGTGTCCTGGATTTCCAGGTACACAAAATGATAATTTTAAAAATCAGTATTTGGTCAATTTATCGCCAACAATAACATATATCGGGTTGAAATAAAACACCAAACGATAGCTAAAATTATTTTGAACAATGTTGGACAAAGATTTTTTGAAAAATCTCTTTCCGTTCTACTCCCGTAATTTTAGCAGCAAAATGTAGATAGCAATTGTTTTGTTTAGTGTCAGAATTATTGATTTGAAATGAATTTTAATGTAGTCTAAAATGATTTCCCTTGAATAAAAAAATAGGAAATTCTTGTCTGGAAAATTGCGTTGAAATGCTCATTCGAGTTTTTATTACTAAACTAAACTAAACACATATTCTGTAGGCCTGAGACTAATCTCTTAAGGCCTTGGCTAGTACCTGGGCAATCTGCTCCATCTGTTGAGCATTGCCATACAACATTGTCTTTACATAGGACTCTTCCGCCTCCCTCACCTCCCCGGCTATATCAAGCGCCGGGCAAGACGTAACCAGGTGTACGACCGTCTCAGAGGCTTGGCTGCAATGACGGCAGTTCGAGTCCCTGTTGTGGTCTAGCCTGTGAAAGTATGAGTTGGTTGGGCAGTTTTCTGTTCTCATCTGAGTCACTAAACTCTGGTGTTTGCGACTCAGGTTCCACCACTTGTCTGAACGGCTTGGCCTGGGCATGTTAGCGAATACCCCCCTGGCTGTCGTGATGTCAGCCAAATCCTGGTACCACTTATTCCGGAAGTGGTCCTTTAGCCAGGTTTTAGACCCAAGATAGGTGACTGGGGCCTCTGGTTGGGGCAGGGCCGTTCCTGCTTTGGCCAGGCCTTTTCATTGCCGTTAACATTCACGTGGCTCGGGATCCACTGCACAGTTACCTTACCTCCAAATCTTTCTAGCCTACCCACGTCCTCCAAGATGGCGTCAACCAAGTGGGTACTACGCTTCTCACTAGCCAGGACTTCGAGGGCTGATCTCGAGTCACAAAACAGTACCGTGTCGAAACCGAAAATTTCCGACCCCTGCAGTCTCCGGTGCACACTTTCCAGGGCCCTGTGTATAGCCTCAAGCTCCGCATCGTAATTCGATGCCATAGCCCCACTGGGACCTAGAGGTTCTTCTTTTGGTGGCCCTCCTATTGGGTATAAGATGAGCGCACCATATCCTGCAATTCCTTCACTTGAACTGGCAGACTTATCCGTGAACACTTTCACTTTGGTTCCCGCGAACTCTTCTATCGTCTCAAGGGCAGCCGCTTTCTGTACATGTTCAGGGCTGCGTTTCGTCACTGCCGTGTCAGTCAAAGACAAACGTATTTCGGGACGTGTGCATTCCGCATAGGGTGGTTTGAGTGGGACATTTATAATTTGTCTTCTATTTCTTGGGGGTCTGACGTTCCTATCAAGTTCCGTTAATTGATGCATAAATGAGGAACGTTTCAAACACCCACGTCCGCCCCAGTTGTGCTGCATTTGGTAGCAGGGCTCCCTAGTGTCTAGCCTGCGGTACCTCTCTGCAGTTGTTATGATTGCCTTGTCCCATCGTATATCGAGCGGTTTGACGTTTGCAATGACTTCCACAGCAGCTGTGGTTGTCGTTCTGTATGCGCCACAGATAAATCTTACAGCCTGGTTCGGATTCGACCCAGTTTTTCCAATGCCGTTTTGCTGGCAAAGGCTTGGACGGGTATGCTGTAGTCCATTATCGACCTTACACTACCCAGAAAGAGAGCTCTGAGTGTGCTTGCTCCAGCGCCCCAGTTTGTGCATGCAAGCTTTTTCACCAGGTTGAGCTTGGTGGTAGCCTGGGAGTACAGGTCTTGTACAAAATTATGCATTTGCACCTTTTGATCCAGTCTGACTCCCAGGTATACCGGTTGTTTGTCCAATTTGAGTGCTACATCGTTTATTTTAAGCACTATCTCCTGTTTGAGAATGGTTCTGCCATTAGTGAAAAGGGAATAGACCGTCTTCTTGGTGTTAATTTCAATCTGCCACCTCTGCATGTACCTACTGATATACGAAAGGTCTCACTGTAGTAGCTGTTGCAGTCGGTTGGCATCTTTACCGGTGCTCCAGATGACCAAATCGTCTGCATACATGGCCGCACTGGATTGCAACATTCCAGGGAGGTCGTTGATGAAAGCCAAGAACAGTGTGCAACTGAGTGCTGACCCTTGGGGTAGCCCCTGTTGCAGCGTTCTCTTACTGGAGGTTTCACTGCCATAAGTTGTTTGGATCGTCCGGTTTGTAAGAAAACCTTGGATCCACCTGTATATGTTGGCAGTTACGCCTAGGGCTTGCAATTTCAACAACAGACCGGACCTCCAGACCCTATCGTAAGCCTGTCGGAGGTCGAAGAAAATTGCCACAGTATGCATTTTTTTTCTGGAGCCCGTCTGTTATGGACTGCAGAAGACGGAGCACTTGATCAATCGGCTGCTTTGCCTTTCGGAAACCAGCCTGATTGATATTCAGACTATTCGTACTTTCCAAGTACCAATAGAGTCTGGCATTCACCATTCTCTCAGCTACCTTCCCCAAACACGATGTTAGGGAGATCGGACGGTAGCTGTTTAGGAGTCCTTGACGTTTACCTTCTTTAGGAATTGGAACGATGTTAGCGCTCAGCCAAGCTCCAGGCAGGGCACCCGTGGCCCACGTCCTGTTTATGATATTCAGGCGAGGACATTGCTATCGTGCTAAGGTTTTTAATCATCTCGTTATTTACTTTGTCCTGTCCTGGTGCCTTGGCGGCTTTGCACTTACTGATCGCCGTTTGCAATTCGGTCATAGTGAAAGGGGCGGTAAAGACCTCAGCATGCGGTCCCTACTTCTGGGTCTTTTCTCCATGTTTCCTGAGACGGTTCAGGTTACGGCTCTGACTGGTTTCTTTCTGCTTTAGGCTCACACTTGCAAAATGCTTATTCAAAGCATCGGCACATTTTGTATCTGTGGTTACAGTGCCTGTGGTCGTTTGCAAAGGGCTCGGATTTTTCGTTTTCCCCATACCAGAAAGTTCTTTCTGCTTTAGGCTCAGACTTGCAAAATGCTTATTCAAAGCATCGGCACATTTTGTATCTGTGGTTTAAGTGCCTGTGGTCGTTTGCAAAGGGCTCGGATTTTTCGTTTTTCCCATACCAGAAGGTGAATCAATCAGTTGCCACACCTTTCTTCCGTCTGCCATGAGGTTAAGTTTACCACGCGAACTAACCCATTCTTCCTTTTTTGCCTTTTTTATTACTTGATTTGTTTAAAAATACTACACTTTGATTTCTTTGAATTTCCATTCTTCTTCGCTAGACTGGGCAGTTACTTATAATATACTAAATAAAGGAAGTTGCACGAAACATATGACTAGGCATAAAGCAGATCTTCCAGATTTTATATAGCAAATTTGTTAAAAGCGCATTTAAGGAAAAGGCTGATACATTGAATTTTAAAAAGATAGAATGATAAATGCATGTAACAAATTTTTCAGATATAACTGTAGTGTGCATTTAAATGACATGTTAGCGAAGTTTCACTTTATCTCATCCTATCATATCTTTTACAAGTGCTCCTTGCAGCGGCGTAGCGTGGGTATGTGCCGCCCGGGCTGAAACCAAATTTGCCGCCCCCCCCCCTGAGAAAATATGTTAACGATATAAAGTAAAAAAAATATATTAGAAAGTAATAATAAGAACACTATATATTTTTATATTAAAAAGAAAGGCTTCATTTCTTTTATGAAATTAAGGTTTTATGTTTTTCCTCATGGCTCAATCTTTCATGTATTAATATTTTCAGACATGGCATGCTCATTAGCCAAAATAGCAATAGTTTATACAATTTTGGTGTATTCGTAATAGATCTTCATTAATTTTTTTCTTAAAAATAATTTTAGAGACGCCTTTTTAACACCTTGCATTACTTAAGACAGTTGTAAGCAATGTTCAAATTAATTATATTATTTTAGGCAGGGTAACTTCGAGCCTAAATATATTTATAAACTTAAATAAACCACCTAATCTTGAATTCAATTTTTTAAAATTCTATTTATGGGGTTAAAATATTCCTTGCCTGAATATGTCATGTGGGATATTTTGAATACTCTAATTTGAAGACAAAATTTCAAAGTCCGGTAGATTAGCTGTTGTGCGAAAAGCATGTCTGTTTTCTAAATTCTATGAAAAGGTCTACAGATCAGAAGAGAAATGGTATCCAGTGGACATTATGGAAACAAATTGATGATCTTGATTTTTTCTTTTGATCTGGCCTGAATATCACACAAAAGCAAAAGATGCAGGAGGATACTAATTATGTAGCATAGTTTTCTGCTTCCGTTTGCTTGAACATCCATACGGAAAAAAGCAAATTCCTTAAAATAAATACATCAAGCAACACCAAAATAACAATGGAAGGAAAAAATCTTGAGGAGGTGGATAGCTTTACATATCTCTGTAGCATCATTGACATACAAGGAGGGACAGACGCAGATGTAAGAGTGAGAATTGGCTAAGCAAGATAAGCATTTAAACAGCTAAAAAGTTTTGACCTGCAACAACTTGACCCTCCAGACCAAGGTCAAGATAATAAACACCACAGTAAAGCTTGTCTTAGTATATGGAGCAGAAACATGGCGAACAACAGTAGCCATTTCAAGAAAGCTTCAAACATTTATAAACAAATTACTTCGAACAATTCCACGAATCCGCTGGCCTAACGTAATCACCAACGAGAACGCACAGAACAAGAGCCATTGGAAGAGCTAATACGCCAGCGCAGATGGAGATGGATTGGCAACACACTCAGAAAGCCTACATCCAACATTGTGAGACGAGGCCTCACTTGGAACCCCCTCATTAAAGTTCCTGAGTCTGTTCGTGTGTTGAGCTTTTGGTCTGCATCTTTCAGTTCTATAGCTTACAAAGTAACCTCAAATGGCTCCATGGTATTTTGTATCCTGAAATCTGAACGCCTTGCTTGTAGAAGCAATTAGGTATTTCCAACAGTGTATGGACTTGGAAAAGAATGCGTAAAATGCTCAAGTGTACTAAAATAGTTGGAGAATTCGTTTCAGTTGGAGTATCATGTTAACAAATTAGTTTTAACTGTTTGAACGAGTTTGACATGAGATGTTATGTTTTTGTGCCTTTGTTGAACTCTTGTATTCTTTCCAACCCCAAAGAAGTATTAAAACACGTTGGGCCTGTGCAGTCCATTGTTTAAGATAATCATTTTTTTCAAAATCATTTCAAACATGTCGTAAGCAGATTCACTTTTGCTTGAATGAAATCTTAAAAAGATTCTACAGCGTCTACTTTTTTATTTTCAATCTTTACATATCACACAAATGGACTTGTCTGATCCTTATGTCAAATATATGAATATATATCAAATACAATGGAATAATATTTGGTATCTTGTTATTGAAGAAGATGAATTTTCGTGAACTGTATTTCCTAAAATTGCTATCAAATCAGTTTAAATTTCAGATGACATGTTTTTTTAGTCATTTTCCCCCTATGTTTTCGGAGTGCTCGAACGTACTTTTCAAGCTAATGCATTAGTTCCAGAATATTTCCTTTATTCGCAACAGCATTGCCCTCTGTGTGACCTCAAAAAGTCACATCCAATTGGGCCAGGATTTATGCATGTCAAATATTCTAACAACAACTTCTTGCCACTTTGTTTTATCTTTTACAACTAATTGTCGGTCTTTATGAATAGTCTATTCTTTTTAAATCCAATTTCTGATTCCTTCCATTTGCAAAAAACTTTGATAATGTTGAGTACTTATTGAGTACATATCTTTGCTTTTATTTTATTTTATTAAAATGTATTTTCATGTTTAAACAATTAGCTAAGTAAACAGTGAGGAATTTGCCGCCATCCCTCCCCCCAAAGTTTGTATTAATTTGTGCCAAGTTTTAATTCCAATAGATAAGCAATTGGTTCCATAAATTTTATATGCCACAAAACAAAAGAAATTAAAATAAGCCATATAAATAGGCCACAATTTTTTCCAGTAGTTCACTTACGTTAAAATCAAACTTGAATCAATTATATATACCGGCACATTTTTGTCATACTGTCATCCCCTATGTTTTCCAGCTCAGTAACATTAGTATCAGAAGACTTCAGTTTTATTATTGAGTTTGATGTTTTGGCATTAGACGCGCTCTCGTATTTTATAATTTTAATATAGTTCTTCATTTCGTTTATTTATTTTTTTTATCTTGGCTTTTCTTTTATCTTATCTGTTTACAGACGCTCCTTCTATACAGAAGATTATTGCGTCCTACGCTTATCTATGTTATTAAAATTTTTGTTCACGTTTTAACAATTAGCTAATGAACAATGAGGAATTTTTAATAATCAATGAATTTATCACCACATCAAAGTCACGTTCTCATACTAATTTAGCATCCGTTTTTTTTAATTACAGTAGTATTAGTATCAGAAGAATTTATATCCAATAAAACTCCCGTTTCTTTTTAAATTTTCATTTTAATAAATTTATTAACGACTATGAATTTTCCGCCCCTGGCAAAGTGCCGCCCAGGGCTATCGCCCCCTGTCCCTCTCGCTACGCCACTGGCTCCTTGTATTTAGAAGATTATAGTGCCCTACGCTTATCAATGGTTTATGTCAACAGCAAAGAGCTTTACTTTTGTTCCTGAAGAGATGCTGTTTGAAATGTAATATTTATGAACCTATCCATTTTTTTCCTCCTGTGTTGCATGTGTATAGATCATCAATCAAATTGATTAATGTGCTCAATTGATTCTGTCTTTTTCAGAGTTGATAAAAACGATAGTAGCTAGATTGACTGGTGAGTCTAAAGCTGACCTTTTAGGATCAATTTTGTTTTATTTTTATTGATTATATAACACAGAAACAAACGCAGTTGCAAGAAACCATGAATATTAATAAATCTGTAACTTTAGGGTTTCTTTAGCCTTTTAACCACGTTTTATTAACTCTCTTTCGTTCCTGTGGATTTGTCTGTCCACAATTTTTAAAATCTGCCAACGTAAAATTAAACCACTTCTGATGGTTACATAAGTGTACTAAAAATAAGAAAATAATTTAAAACTAATAAGTTCAAGTACTTTCATATAATATAACTGAAAACGTGGGGCGGGTGTTTGGTATAGACATTAAAGATTTATAATTAAGAAGACAAAAAAGATATCTATAAGTGAGAGGTAATGAGTGAACTGCATATGTAAAACCTCATAAGCGCCCGCCCAACGTTTTTAGTCACATTATATGAAAGTACTTGAACGTATAAGTTTTAAATTATTTTCTTTTTTTAGTACACTTATAAAAAACGTCGTTTTTAAAAATCTTTTTTACCTGTATTTATTAACTGGCTTTAGTTCCTGTGGATTTGTTTGTGTGTCTACAATTTTTCAAATCTGCCAAAGTAAAATTAAACCAATTTTGATGGTCCTAGAGATCTCAAAATTTTACCACACATAGATCTTGGATGACAATGCATTGTGTCAAAATTTCAGATCGATCGAATATACCGTTATTAAATAATTGAAATTTTTAGTTTATTTATATATAAGCAACTGTACCATCTGCTTTTGTTGACATCCATGAGTTCACCCCGTGACCACATCACCGTGTTTTTTTAAACGTTGGGCGGGCGCTTATGAGGTGTTTGGTAAAAAAAAATAGAGGTAAAAAAAGATTTTTAAAAAACACGTTTTTGTAAGTGGACTAAAAAGAATAACATAAATAAAGGTAAAAAAAGATTTTTAAAAACCACGTTTTTATAAGTGTACTAAAAAGAAGAAAATAAATTCAAACTAATAAGTTCAAGTACTTTCATATAATATGACTAAAAACGTGGGGCGGGTGTTAGGTACAAAAATTAAAGATTTATAATTAAGAAGGCAAAAAAATATCTATAAATGAACTGCATATGTAAAATCTCTTAAGCACACATTCAATGTTTTTAGTCATATTATGTAAAAGTACTTGCACTTATTAGTTTTCATTTATTTTCTTCTTTTTAGTACCCTTATAAAAACGTGGTTTTTAACAATCTTTTTTTTACCTCTATTTAATTTGCTGTAAAGTGAATTTTAGCTAACGGCTATACTTTGAGAATTTTATAAGACAGAATAAAAAATGTGTGTCCTTAATTATTTTGAAATAATTTACGTGTGCATTTAAAAGATGTTTTAGTGATTTTTTTCAATTTTATATTTCTTTATTTATTACAGACGCTTTTAGATTATTTGTCATTCGCTTATCCATGGCTTACTTCTAGTGTTTTTAAGAGAGCTTTAAGATTTTGATTGTGTAGTGGTTTTAAGACGGGAAGGACCAAAATGTGACCAACGTAAGGTAGCATTTAGTGTCATCTCCTTGTACATAAGTAAAAGAATCTCTTAATAAAGCCTACAGTTTTGTTTGATTTTTAAAATACTTTATAGACATTGGTGTTCCATGATAATTTATCATTTATTTTTTAAATTTTTTATATATATTTTTTTAGTCCCATAGCCATAACCATTTTCGATGTCGTAGAGGGTTCTAATGTTTCAATTAGAATATTATCGGGCTTAGTAGACCTTGGCGGTGCCCATTCCTCTCCAGGTCAGCGGAGGACTTTCTTAGCGTTAGTCATTCATTCATCAACATTTTTTATAGTACTGTAGCCGAGTGGTGTCTATATTGTTATTTGGAATAAGACTAGCTGTTCAGCTAATGAAACAAATAACACAATTCAGGTAAGCAGAGGACTATAGTTGTATATGTTTATTTGACTTCTCTCTCATAGCTAACATGAGACAGTGTACAAGTATAATTAAGCTACTAATCCCTAACCGCTACGCATAAACACACTGGCTCTACACAACTTTCACTTAGGCCTTTCTCTTACACAAAGACGCAGCTCTCCAAGCTCCAGTTATTATTAGCCCCCTCACCCCCGTCACGGGTCACTTCCCATTGGCTGTTACGCTGACCCACGGTCAGTGAGCACGCGGGCAGTGTATGCTCATTGGTTAGCCTAGCCTAACACCTCTCATGGAGCAAGACGTATGCGTGATGGCGTATGCAGGTACCGTGGGTGACCCAATTGTTTAATTGGCATTGTGGTACCAGTGGCCCACCCTTGACCTCTACTCAGGAAATTTAAAGGGCTACGTTTGAATCTGGGTCATGTCCCTTATATTACGTCCCGTTACTGACCCCTCACGCCAGCGGTTCTAAAATTGCTAGGATTCTAAAACTGTAAATGACAATACCCTGTATTGTCATAGCTACAAAAGAATTATACTAATAATTAAGTCATATTTAATAATTATTATAACAAATATGTAGGGCACTATACCACAGTACATTTATTATTACTCTTAATTATTTTAAGTCTTTCGTTTGTTTGTGTTTTCTATTTTGCATGAGTCCCATAAAGAGGACGCATATTCTTATAGTTATAGGGTATTACGAAAACAAGGTGACATTTTATGTTTATATTCTTATTACAACTGTAAAAAGAAATTTAACTATACAATCTAAGTTTCAAAAAAAAATTAAATTCTTAATAGACATGGGGCCATGGGGATTCCAGGATATTTTTTCAATTATTATTCCTCATAAGTATTCTGTATCTTTAGTTTAGATTATTTATTTTACATGAAAGAAATATTTTTTTCATTTGTTTGTTTTTTGTTCTTTTTAACCGTTAACATTTGATTCTTTTCTAAATGGAAAACATACTACAAGAAATTTTCCATTTCATTGATTCATATAGGTCTTTTTGTAATATTTTGCTATCTGATTCTGATTCAATTGTTCTATAGATTATACAATCATCATCAAACCGCGTAACGTTTGTTCCTGATAAAATACTGTCGGAAATACTATTTTTAAGTTTCTATCCTGTTTATTTTCTACTCCTGATTTGCATGTATATTAATAATCAAACAAAATTGATTATGGTACTACATTTATTCTTTTTTTTCAGCTCCGAAAGAAACAAAATCCTCCGGAACACAGAGTAAGTCCAAAACTTGATTTTAGGAAAAATGTATCGCATGAATTGTTATTTTATTAACGAATCAAAGACAGTTGCTAGAGAGAATTAGTCTAGTCTAAAGCTGAATTTGCGGGTTTTGAATTACCAAATATGTTGAAAAATACATTCAAGGAAAAGGCTGACACTTTGAAATTTCTGTATGGCAGAATGATATGTGAATGGGTTTAATTATTTAGACCAGAGGTGGGCAAACTTTTTATACGGAGGGCCGCATTGAATATTTTAGTGTTATAGGCGGGCCGCATATATTCATATATATTTTTCTACTTTAATTACAATTTACAATATGAATTAATGATTATAACCACGTACTTGTAAGTTTATTTCACATTTCGTTCTATTACACATGTACATTATATTTTCAAATAAAACCTGAAACAGTTTCTAATTTGATATTAAGATTTTAATATGCATTATTATTTCCACAAAAGTTTATTGTTTCCTGTCATAATAACTATGAAGAAATAGGAAATTAATTTACATACAAGCTGACCATAGAGTACCACTATAATTAATGAGACGTATGTAACTGGCCACAATTTTGTATAATGTTCTTGAACTGTGGAACCAGTTTACTGGTTGTGATTCGCATGACCGCATTCAAATTGCAGTCAGTCAACATCGATCTGTTCTTAGACTTGTTTATTTTCATGCAAGAAAAATCTTGCTCACATATGTAAGTGGACCCACTGAAAACTTCCAAAAGTTGGGCAGTAAAGCTTTTAAGTGTGTAAATGCAAACATCCATAAAACTGCAGCAGAAGAACTGACTTGAACTCCTTCTTCAGGTCATATTCTGCATGTAGGTCAAGCAGCTCTGTATATCCTCTGGGGCTGAAACAGTTTCTACACTAAATGGCAAACTGAGGATATTGAAGAGTAGTTCAAGGTTCTTGAAATCTTAGAATATTCTTTCAAATTCCACAGTCAAGGCGTCCAACTGAGCCTTTTACTTGTCAGCCGTTTCACCAGAAATTATTTTCTGTTTCAGCAAAGGGAAATGGCAAAACCTGTTTTCCCCCTGCTTGCCTGGAGAACAGAGAGAGCTTTGCCTGAAATGATTTAACATGCACATAAATTTTATGTTCAAAAAAGCTATTGTCCTGAAGTTTGACATTCAGTTCATTCAAATTTTCCATAATCTCCATAGCAAACATGAAGTCTGACTTCCACTCTTCAAAGTCACAAACATAACCCTTGATCTCCAGGAACATAACTATTTCTTCCTTGAGATCCCACACTCGAATCAATATCTGTCTAGGCTCAGGCAGCGGACACTGCTGTTGTAGATACTCTCTATATATATTTCTCTTCATGGGACCATGCGAGACAAGCTGCAAGTATGTTCAACCGAGCATGACAAATCACCCTCGTTGGGGTCGAGCAATGTATCGAGAACAACAATGATCCTTGCGTTTCACTTGCATTGTTCCTTCACACACGAACATGAGATTCCTAGTGTAATGGTTATCACGCCCGCCTTATACGGGAAAGGTCCTGGGTTCAAGCCCCAGCGAAAACATTTTTTTAAATATTTTTTTTAAATGTCTGTTTGTGCCCGTTATTTTACCCCTTTATTCCCAAGACTAGCTGACCCGCTGCGAGGCATACGCCGCTAATGATTTAGTGACGGGTGAAGACTTCCTGAAAGACACAGTTGTCAAAATGGGGTGGGTTTGGGCAAACGACTGTGAGTGAATGAAAAGAAGGAACTCTGGAGAGACCCGCGGCGTAGCATACGCCGCAGACTTGCTCATCATAGACAGTGCAAATAACGGTTGGGGAGGGCGGTGAGAGTACAGACACAAAAAACAGCACTAAGTAAATAAAAAAATAGCGAATAAACGTAATGACATGCACACTAAGGTTGTTGTTACCCGCCTCCCATTTATTAACCAACGTTCACTCGCGTTGTTTTGATTTCTTCGTGATGTAGTTTGTGTCCGTTCTTTCTCTACTTTCTTTGCACTCTCCATGAGCAAGTCTGTGGCGTATGCTACGCCGTGGGGCATCTGGTATCATAATATCAAGTTTCCAAATCAGTACCTTGAACTGCCTGTGGTTAAGTGCCCTGGCTCTGATGAGGTTTATCACACTCACAACTGGGTCAATAACATGCTTGATATTCAACGCAGCTCTACACCTACTTTCCTGATAGATGACACCGTAGAGAGGTATGGTCAGGATGTTCTTCTTTAATTTTATTTTTTATCAACTTTACAAGATCTACGTTGTTACACTTGCTTTCTTGTTCCACACCAACCCAGTTCTTTCAACACAGTTCTCAACAGCATTGAATGTGTATTTGAGTGGCTCAACACTGTCATTCTTCGGTAAGCTGAAAACGAGTGTTTTCCCCGTATAAATACCTACAGTTGTGCTGTGTCCTGTACATCGGTACTTTCGTTCAACGCAAGAGTGTATCACAAAAAGTCTATGCTAACATCTCGAAATTGATGCATCAAATTGTCACTAATTTTTTCAACACGCTTGACTACAGTCTACAGTTCTCCTTGATAAAGTATTGCTATCAAATTTTGTTTTCTGTTCTGGACACATAATGCTTGCTGCATCTTATAAGAATTCCTTAATGAACTCGCTGTCAGAAAAAGACTTGTTTTTACAATCTTATGGAACAGCACCAAATTGGCATCGGTTGCAGCATCTTGTATTAAAGACTGTTTTGGTTAAAACATTTTGCTGCTTCTTTAAATTATAAACCAACTCTAAGCAATTCATTTTTCTCTCTTCGTTCGTTAAATTGTGCCCAAAATCCAAATGTTTTATTTGGTAGTTCCTTTTTAAGTTGTACACTTTAAAAACGCTCACACACTCATGGCACAGCTAGTAGACTGCGTTGCTGCCAACGCTCATGAAGCAATATTTAGCGGTCCATTCGTCATTAAAAACACTACATTCGTTCTCAATCTTTCTTTTTTTTTGGCAGCACTCGTGGTTAAATCAATGTCTATTCGCTTTTAAATTACAATTTTTACAAAACCGCCAATATGTAAATCGTAAACAATTGCAATATCCGAGCTGAAATGCAGTTTTAAATAAGTATGCTAATAAATAATTGTTACGAACTGTTGGGACGAGCTCCCAATTAAGAACTAAATTTACTGTATATGGAACATAACACCGATGGATACAACAGATGTCTATATACCACTGTTAAATATTGTGGACTATATTCTATAGACATCAATACTTGTATATGACTCTTGTTGTCTAGGGTTACAGATTACGGGATGCTAATTGAGCTCCCAGACTACTTACAAATGTTATCTTTCTAGTATCTACATCTAATCGGCTCTAGCCCCCAGTATTAAGTATTAGTATAGAACTACGCTACAATACCTAATACATATAAATAAGCACACAAAACACCTCTGTACACAACAGAGAGAATATTTAATTACATTAAGTAAATCATATAAATACACATTGGAATAGATTCCACAATATAATGTATAGACTATAGCTCAATAACTCTAATAGTAAATACAATCAGATTACAACTTAACTTCACAAATACATTCTATGACTTCTTAGTCGGCCAGCTCCAGTTGTATGTCTGCCGATCTCACATCACACACGGTCTCAGGTCACGGGGTCAGTCCATGTTCCGCCTCAGTGGTCAGCGACGCTATTAACCCATTCATCGTCTGTAAGGCCGGTAACACCACGTCCCTCTACGACTCCAGTGTCTGACCGCGTCACAGCTGGTTGCACTGTTTACTAACAGTAGTCTTCTGTCCGGCTCAGGGTTGTCTTGCCCACTTTTGCCAGTGGCACATCTGGTGCTCAAACTTCTATACTACGTAAGCTTGGCTATGCTAGCCCCTACGCTTACTTGCTCCACTGTAGGTAACACTACCCTACATTTACTTGCTCCACTGTAGGTAACACTACCCTACACTTACTTGCTCCACTGTAGGTACACTACCCTACATTTACTTGCTCCAATGTAGGTACACTACCCTACATTTACTTGCTGAAATAACATACACATAAAACTAAATAACCAATTAATGAATATATAGTATATAAAAGAATACTACATCTACTTCAACATAACAATTATACATTTGACTATATCCTAAGTATAATCTAAGTCCAACCTGCACACCAGCAAGGCTCCCTTCACAAGACCCGTCCTACAAGGGTTTGGAATGCAGAGAGCGAATGTGTCTTATGTCCCAGTATATAAAGACCGCTCACCCACGCCTGCCCTAAATTCCCATTGGTTGAACCTTTCGTCCCATGGATGGTACATGTGACAAACTTAATTCTTATTGGTTAAGCCCTACGTTCCAATAACTTTTGGGTGACCCCTGCAACATCCGATTCTCAGACTTTGTCTAACCCAAGTAAAATGTATAGCATCCCTCCAAAATTGGTCTAGCCTAAGTATCCTATTTCGTCCTGCTAAACTTTCGCTGACCTATCACCAGCGTTTCCAAATCTTTGTCCCTCCAAAGATAGTGTCTCACACTACTCACATTACCTCTGAAATTGTCCCCCAACGGTTCTAAAATAAAAGCGATTCTCAAACATATGATTTGGTACTCGACAATAATGACTAATAATCACTAATCAATTCTGGAGACATAAAACCGATTTAATATCCCTTGATTCGAATTAAATACTGGGAATAAAATTTTAAAAATATAGCAAAAATTATAAACAAAGAAAATTAACATCGACATAAGATCGCAACATGCTCATGCCTACAAGCCGCATAATATTTTCGGCGGACCGCATGAGGCCCAAGGGCCGTATGTTGCCAACCCCTGATTTAGACATAAATGACTTTTACATTAAAATAACGTGTTAGAGAACTTTTGTTTTAACTTTTCTGCATGTTTCACGAGGTGAGACGAAAGGCTACAATATAGTCACACAATTTGATAAAACCATGTCATAGTATTGTCACATAATTGTCACAGCTTCCTGTCAATGTTTAGAAGACACAAGATGTTGCCTTCATTACCATATCTCTAGTGATTACTTACAATCCAGTGAGCACTTTCTAAACATTTTGTGTTGATGACTACTTTGTAGTCGCACCGAATCTCCTCTTTTTCCCAGTGGTACGTAGTGCTAGGCTCTCCCCATGGTAATGCCCACACAAGGCATATTAACAAGATATAAACTATATTACAAACAAAGTTAGCCATTTCTTATTTACTAGATCAAAAGTGTTATAAATAAAACAGATGTCAATTAATCGCTTCATGCAACTATCCGGTAGATTGTTGTCAAAAAAGCTGTATCGTAATACGCCCTTTTACGACACAGGTGACACTCAAAGGTATCATTACACGCCCGTTACCATGCAGTTGACACTCAATCATATCATTACACGCACTTGACCATTAAGTAGACACTCAAAGGTATAGCTAAACGCCCTTTACAAGGCAGTTTACACCTAAAAGTATCGTGTTACGCTCTTTACCACGCAGTTGCCACTCAAACGTATCGTTTTTCCCTCTTTACATTCAGTTGACACTCAAAGGTATCGTTACACGCCCTTCACCACGCATTTGACACTCATAGGTATCGTTATACACTAGGGAACAGCCGGATATAGTTTTTATTATTTGCCGGATCCGGATAGTTTGGCCCTTATATTTGCCGGACCCGGATTCGGATATCTCCACATTTTATTGTAAGAGCTAAGTGGGTGTATTTTACTACTTTATAACTAGTATTTAATACTATTTATTAAAATATGTATTATTCAACAAATGGAGAGTATCTGCTATCTACAATGACGGTTTGTGACACCGTGATCGTCAACGATGAACATTTTACAATGAATTGAATGAACGAACTTGAATGAAGTTCAACGAACTTTGTCGTGTGTACCAAGCGAACAGTATTGTACTGAGTGTGTAGTGTTGTGTACAAGAATTCGTGATCTAGAGCCATAATAACTGTTCTTTTATTGAGATGATTTATATGCTGTTAGTTAACTTAGTTTGTTATCTGATGTAGTAAAGTGGTGTCTAAACTTGTAACATTTTAACTTAATATTATTTTCTCGTATTGAAATTGACTGTTTTACTAGTTTTGCATGGATTTGAATGATTTCATAATCAACGCTTGGTATTTTGTTTATTTTGCATAATTTTTTGTAATTCTAATATTCCCAATAGGTCATAGTTTTAAAAATTATAAAACAAAATTAGGATATAACACGTGATAAAAGCAACATTTTTATTTTTAAATTCGCATATCAAATCACAATTGCATTTCCATTTAATGTTAAACGGAAAAAACAAAAAACAAAATAAAATTATTACAATGATAGTCTATAACTTATATAAGTAAAATGTTTAAATGTAAATTCTGAATTGAAAGCATTGAATGATTGACTACTGGCAACGTACTAGTCAATGACAAAGAAGTTAAAAACGAAAGCCAACACTCAGCCTGTCCCAGTTTCTAAGGCTCCTGTTTAACTATAAATTTTATAATATGAACTAATAATTACAAATTAAACTTAAAATTATAATTTTTTAACATAAAATTAATATATCAGCCATATCAGGGGCACGGTGGTCGATAGGCATGCGCGCTCGGCTGGCGTACCGATTGTCACGAGTTCGGATCCTTGTGAAGGATAGGAGTCCATGGTACTCAGCAGCACTCGTTACTCGATTGTAGTTTGTTTCTTCAATAAGTTTCGAAAAATTAAGTGTTTGTCTTACCCAAATTCATTTTCTAGAACAATAACATCCCAAGTTTGTTTGTCAACAAGTGAGAACGCTTATCATCATTTATCTGCCACGGTGTGCTGAATGCTCTCTCGTTATCCATTCTTGTTAATAATGAACTAATTTATGGTTATTGTTTTTTAATTTTATATATTTCTTTATAAACATATTAATATTAATTTAATTTGATTAAAAAATTCTTTACAACATTAATATCCGGATACTATCCGGATCTGCCATAAGAATTTGCCGAATCCGATAGTGACGAAAATCCCGATATCCGGTCCGGATATCCGCTGTCTCCTATTACACACCCTTTGCAAAAAGGTGTTGTTACACGCCTTTTACTACGCAGTTGACTTCAAATACAGATTGCAAATCCTGTGATAAAACAAAATGTACAAAATATATCAATATGGAAAGTGCACATCATTTTTCAACATAGAAAGTATAAAAAATATATTAACATGGAAAGTGCATAAAATATGCCACCCTTTTTAAACATATTTTAAAAAAAACAGCTTTAAAATTTTACTATTAATTATTTTTAAAACTTTAAGGCGTTTTAAATTCATTTATCATCTCATACCAGCCGTTCAACCCAAAGCCCGCTCCCAGATCTCCCCGTATGTAGGGACGGTGGAAAGCACCGTGATTGAATATAATCGTCCTTTTACAGGTAAAAGTTAGAAATTAAGGTAATTTTCTATCAAAAAATATATATTATAGTGCAAAATGTCTTTATTTTCATTACAACAATTTTTAAAATTTTAATTACATTAGTAAAGTTTACTAATATATATATATATATGTGTATATATATATATATATATATATATATATATATATATATATATATATATATAATATATATATTATATATATATATAATATATATATATATATTAAGATTACAATTTAAATAACCCGTAAAAACATTTTTTTTACTATAAATCCCTTATTTATGAGACATAACTAAAAGTATTAATTACGTTCAATATAATACTCATTACGCATAAGAATCCTGTGACATCGAGGGCTGGATGGAACCTTCAGTGACCCCTGGAGGTCAACTATAGCAGACGGCTACACAATACTACACATGCTACATAGATTTA
Source organism: Ampullaceana balthica (assembly GCA_944989445.1). Classification (NCBI taxonomy): domain Eukaryota; kingdom Metazoa; phylum Mollusca; class Gastropoda; family Lymnaeidae; genus Ampullaceana; species Ampullaceana balthica. The sequence continues at coordinate 219,292 of CALYLW010000792.1, read as the reverse complement.
CATAAGATAAACTAAAAATTCATTAATTTAGTTACGGTAAATTTGAACGATCTGAAATTTTGATACAATGCATTGTGAGTTGACACAAGTCTATGTGAAAAGATTCAGCTCGATAGGATTAGGGGAAGTGGGTAATTGTTTACTTTTTGTTTTCCCACGGGTTGGACCACGACAGACAGAGAGACAAGACGGTTAAGTTAATATAAGTGATTTTACAAAAAAATTATATTTATTTTGTTTCAGATATTTCCCCAAGTCAAAGGATAAAGGATCCAAAAGGAAGAAAGACGTTTGAAATCAGATACATTGCAGTGTAAGATCGCTTTACTAATAAACAATAATTAACCTATTAAATCTATCAATCTATGTGTTAATCGTTCTATCTTTCTACCACGGGGCCGTCCATAAATGACGTCAAGTGCCTAGGGGGAAGGGGGGATCACACATTTGTGATGATGTGTGACGAGGTGAAGGGGGATTTAAGAAATGTGTCACATAGAATGGGACTGCGATAAAGCTTTTAAATAAAATACAAAATACACAAACAACTTGTATAATGAAAAGAATAAATTTGAGCTTTATTTTTAAACTAACACGACAGTTGACGTTTCGGCAAATGCCTTCATCTGTACAATAACATAAAATACGTACTTACATAAGTAATGTTTAAATTCTTAAAACATATTATATAATGAAATAAGTAAAATATGTAAAATAAAAAGAAAGGAAAAACAAAAACAAACAAGGACACAGGATATAGGAAAAAGAATGGAAGTCTCAAAAGTTATAGTGAAAACCACAATGGGAACAGGATTCTACAGTTAGGTAAAATTATGACTTTGGTTAATTTTATATGGAGCCAACGTACCAAATTTTTACATGTGGATCCTATCATGGGTATTGCTTGCATATAAAATACCAGTTACTGTAATATCTGAAATGCTGTTATGGTCAATACTGTTAAAATGTTTAGACACATGACATGGAGCCTGTTTATTTATATTATACAGGTGTTCTCTAAACCGATCACGAAGACAACGACCTGTCTTTTTTTAATATTTTTTAAATTTTTAAAAAAGAAATGAGACGTCATATCGAAATTCGCAAATTCTAAATAAATGCTTGTCATAAATATTTGACAGCTTGCAATTTATTTAATTTCGTTTTCTATGGATTCAAACGTGATACGATACTATAGTGCAGCCTTACACTAAATGCATTCTTAAAATGACAATAAAGTGATTTGAACCATGCTAATTTTCAATTACAAAATACGGATTTTTTTAATAGGGTCAACGCTTTGTGAAGTCATATGGGAGGGGGTCTAAGTTTTTGTGACGAAGTGTTTCAAGGGTGGATGGGGGTTAAAAATCGTCCAAAATCGCGTTACGCCATTTATGGATGGCCCCAATTAACATTATATTTAAAGTAACTTCTATTACAAAAATTCATAACAATGTTAGCTTAACTTATGTAAGAAATAAAGAAAGTAAACTGTATTTCCTTCACCTAAAACGCGGGTGTATAACAATAATAATAGTAATTTGAAAATTTATAGAGCACTGTACCCCAGCATGTAGCTGGGTTCACAGTGCTTCATCTATACCAATAACAGGAAAAGCCCTCACTGACATAATGACTAACACACTCATCACTAATTTTCCAACTTCCCGTGTACGTATAAGTATGAAACTTTGAGAATTTGTTGAGTACACCTCACGACGATAATGTGCTGAAAAGAATTGTAAAGTTCTTGCTCATTGGGGGCCGGTGACCCAAATGAAGGTTTTCTTTACATTATCAATATAAAAACTGACTCATCACTAATTCTCCAACTTCCCGTGTAGGAAGAAGATGGTATGGCGAAAAACTAAATCAAATGATCACTCACATGGGGCAGGGGGGGGCCCAAATGTATTTTTTATGTTAACTGAATAAAAATTTGTTTAAACTTTGGATACTGTTATAATGGATGGATCTTGACCAAACATGGTATATAAAAACTTGATGGCACTTAATGAAATACTGTAGGAGATTTAAGTCATAAAAATCCATTATTTTGGAGCCGCGGGCCCCTAATTTCTTTTTTAAAAAACGTTTAAGACTATTTCCCCATGCGATTTCATAACGATCTTTACAAATATTGACAAACCTATATTTGAATCATGATCCATATTTAAATCAACTTTTCTTTTGAACATTATATCTTACACCGATTGGGTCCCGGCCCTTTTATAGTTTATTTCAAGTCGTATAAATAGTATTGTATTGATCAAATGGCCATGAAACTTTGGGAAGTTGTTGATTACGCTCAAGCAAATGTTTCTGGCATACAAATTTGTTAAAATACCCCTTATTAGTGGCCGTGGGCCCAGTATTTTTTTTTAATGAGCTATATAAACATAATTTAAATGGTGGCTACTGGGTAAATGGGTACATTTTAAACAATTTATACTAATATGGACACATATCTACATCATGACCTAGATTAAAATCTAGAGGCCTTTTGAGATACGGAGTGGTTATCCCCAGAATTCTGTGAATGACTCTCGACGTTGATTGGAGAATTAGGTGAACTAATTGAGCATTATTTATCATTATATCATGTATATTAAGTAAATTCACGTTGATTTCTAATAATTATATCTGACCTGAATAAGAAAACAGTACCAGCCTTATTGTTTTTCATATTGATTTTAAGTTTACAATTATATTTTAGACAATAGACAATTTTAGAATCTGTTCAGTGCCCTGAGCTATTTTTATCTAGCTCTAAGTATAGTCCATTGCCATTGCGTTTTGGATATATGATATAGGCCAATATATTTATCATATATATATATATATATATATATATATATGTATACATATATTATAGGATTGGCTATTGGTACTATTATTAATATTATTAGTAGTAGTGATAGTAATGTAGGCTTTGGCTTTAGGCTTAGGCTTAGACTTGACTTAGTAAGACTTAGGCATAGGCAAACTAGGCAGCCGCCTAGGGCTAGGGCCTCCGATTAGTTTCAATCATTATTATCACTAATTATGATTAATGGGGGCCTCGCACAAGAATTTTTCTATATTTATTCTTTTATTTTTCTATTACATTTTATTTAGGGCCACCAAATTCACTTCGCCAAGGCCAGGGGCCTCCAATTCCTTTAGACCAGTCCTGCACTAATATAGTTTTTTACAGTCCATGACGTATTATTGGAGAATATAGGACAATATATAATTATTTATTTATAATATAGTATAAATAATTATATAGGATAGGGTATTAGTACTATTATTAGTAGTACTACTAGTAGTGTTAGCAATATTGGTAGTATATTCAATTGCGCCGCTACCAAGGTCGCTTCGCAGTGGGATGAACGTGAATCATTTAAATATTATGCAATAACAAAAGATTTAAAATAGAGAAAAAAATTTAAAAAAAAATATTCCCCATCTAAAAATCGAACCCTAAAAAAAAATATTTTTAAAAAAATATTCCACTAGTGAAAATCGAACCCTGTACCACAACGTCAACTGTTCTTCACTCTACCTTGCGGCCACGAAGACATGTTGAATTTTTGCTTTTTAAACTGGGTCTCTTTAACCACAGAATTCTGGGGATAACGCTTTCCTTTGAGATATGAACATATTGCTTTGTTTTTGTCCAGGGGCCCTTAATGTCAATATATTCCCTATTTGATTTTACACTATATCGATGAATATTGAGAAACAAGTATATTCATCATCAGTGGTCCCCAACCTGGGGTCCGCGGACCACTAGTGGTCCGCGGAGATGTGCCAGGGGGTCCGCGAGCAAAGGAACATTAAATTATTTACATTTTTTTTTACTGAGGTGTATTTCTCTAAGGATTGTGCATCTTTCCATACACACGATGGAAAAGCTTGTTACCCGTTTTGGCGGCACCACGTCCAAAGAACATCAATGACACAGCGCAGAGCGGACAACCGCCTACAATCAATATTTGCGCTCTGTGTCGGCGCTCTTATGTCGGCGTTCTTATCACGGCGCTCTTTTGTTGTGCGCGATTTTGATGGGTGACCTGTGTTGGCAAGCTAAAGACATTTGCCATGAACTTCTAGGTGAGGCTGCTGTTAAAAGATAGCACATGTGCCATTGTCGGCTCCCACTGTAACTAGGCGCATTAAGGGAATAGCCGAAGATATTGTGATACAGTTGTTGGAGAGGATTAATTCATCACCGTGGTACGCTTTCAAGGTTGACGAATCTACAGACATTGAAAACAAGGCAATAATACTTGTTTATGTGAAATATGTTGATCATGAGGATGTACATGAGGATTTGTTATGTGCTCTATCTTTGTCAACCAACACCACGGGAGCTGAACTGTTCAAGTCAGTGGACACCTAAAATGGTCATTTTGTGTCGGCATCTGTACAGATGGAGCTGCTGTTTAACAGCTCGGATTCAGGGGGTTGCACCTGAGTGTTAATCTACGCATTGTATCATTCACAGGGAAATGTTGGCAAGCCGAAAAATGTCACCAGAATTTAACTGTGTAATGATTGATGCCATTAAAGTTATTAACCACATCAAGGCACACGCCCTTAACTCACGCCTGTTTGAGCAGCTTTTTGAGGAGATGGACGCAGCGCACAGATGCCTCCTTTTGTACACAGAAATAAGGTGGTCATCCAGAGGAAAATCGCTAAACAGAGTATTTGAATTACGAGAGCCATTGCAAAGATTTCTCTCAGAAAAGAAGTCACCCCGGTAGCACATTTCAGTGACAAGGTATGGGTCGCAAAACTTGCTTACCTGTGTGACATATTCAGCCAGCTCAATGAACTCAATCTGTCTATTCAGGGGAAAATGACAACTGTTTTTTCAAGTTAGCTGACAAAGTATCTGCATTTAAAGCCGAACTGGAGTTGTGGGAACGGCGAGTGAACAAAGGCATTTTGGATATGTTTCAAGCATTAGCGGGGATTCTAGGCGAGACTGAGCCTGAGCACTCTTTGTCACAGTCGGTGCACGATCACCTGTCTATGCTTTTAAGCGCTTCTTCCCAACCACAAAAGACCCAAGTACTCATTGATTTAACATTCTAGTAAATTAAAATATTAAATAATCTTTAATTCACTTTTTGTGTAACTTTATATTACTTTGAAGGCATGTTTAAGTACAATTAAATTAAAACTATAAAATCAAAACAATCTAAAATACCTGTATAAACAATCAACGCAGCCGCAAATCCTACTCCTCCCCCCCCCCACATTATCCACCCACCCATACAGGTTAGTGGTCCGCGGTAAAATTATCGAACTTTTAGTGGTCCGCGGCGTTAAAAAGGTTGGGGACCACTGTTCATCATGATCCAGATTGCAATGAATTGGTTTATGAAATTAACATCTTGCTCCTCATGTACACGTTCGCTATTTTAAACTTTCTTTTTTTTATGACCCCATCTTTAAGAAATTTAGTAGGCTGCTTTCCCGCTCTAACCATAACCGATGAACGTAGTTATTTTATTGGTATGAGGATAATGTTAGTTGCCATTTAGCTTTTCCAATGGTGTTTGTTACTTAATGTCTAATCTTCCAGCAATTTGTTACGCGGATATCAACGCTAACTCAAATAATATTTTTACGTTGCAGCACGGCGATTTCGCTTGTATACAATATTGGCTAAAAGGATTTTAAAAATCACGCTTTTATTCCAATGTATTAAAGAGGACAAAAATTAATTTTCTTATCTCTACAAAAGTAAAAGTCGGGGGCGAAAATCATCGAAAATCAATGGTATGGGAACACCATATGGACTCATAATTATAAGAATTATATGTCAATATCTGTCAAAATATAACCATACGTCAAGCATCTATAGTGTGTCTCCAAAGCATAATGGTTGAGAGTAAACAAAAAAATGTTACTTGCACGTTATTTAGGAAGATGACATTCCACTAAACAATCCTGATAACATGTAGGATATCATCTTGAAAACTAATATGCTTGGGGCCCACTTTTATTATTATTAACACAATTTCTCAAGGGTAAAATTGCGTTTATATATTTGAAATATCTGTTCGAGCTTGATTATGCAACTCCCCCTGAACCATAACAGATAGAGGGTTCGGGTCTTTTGCAAATATGTTAAGGAAGTCCCATAGATGTGGACGGGCCAAAAAAATTACCGAAAGGTTTTATTGTATTTCGTGGAAAATCAACCAAAAAAAACCCCGAAAAAATATCAGTATTTTGTCAATTTCTTGCCAACCATAACATTTATCGGGTTGAAACAAACGCCAAACGATAGCTACCGTATATACTCGTTCTAAAGGCGAATTATTTTGGACAAAATCTAGGGGAAAATGTTGGGGGTTCGGCTTACGAGCGGTGATTTCTAATAGGTGATTTCTGCATGTGCATTGAATATCGGGGCTATTATTGTAAATCATCAAGATTTTTGTCTACATTCTGCAAGATTCGACTCCTCTACCAGAAGCTATAACATATTATTAATAGGGCTGTTAACGATTAATTTAAATTTAATCGTTAAAGTTTGAAAAATTAACGATTAATTAATCGTTAATTTCGATTAAAGCAAAAAATTTAAATTTATGGTGTCATAAGTTACAATTATTAAAATACTTGTCGAAAATCGAATTAACACAGGAATGTCTTCTTTATATGACATCTTTTAACCAACAACGCAAATAGACAAGTGTATTGACATTATTTGGTTCAAGTGATGAGCGGGTCTTATTGATAATATAACCAGCTGAGCTGAACAATCCTTCGCATAGCTTTATATTGTCTCAGCTGAAGTTTCTGATACTGTAGTGGATATTTAGTTTGTAGGTGATATGTAAGCGATGTGTTAGAATCATGGTAGCAATGTTCCTTTTAACCAGCGAGGCTGCGCAGATATTTGACCGACGCCACGCAGGAGTTTAGAATCACCACGCAGCAAATTTTGTAAAATATTGCACAAAAAATGGACGTTTTGCAACTTTGCACACTAGGTTTTTAAAACTATGCACACGGACCAACGAAGCTTAGACTTAGAGGGAAGATTGCATGGTAGGGACACGATTTCTCTCAATGGACACAATAACCTTTATCAACATTTTGAACATTAACGTCGCAGTGAATAGTTTTAAAAAAATGTTCGTGTAATTGTCCGGAAATTAGTTGATATTTATAGGCCAAAATATTTTATTTTTTGACTTCCAGTACATTTATAAGTGGTGGGTCGATTAATCGTTAAAATTTTTTTAATCTTTTAAATTTGCAACGATTAATCAAGAAATTAATCGTTAATTTCCGCAGCCTTAATAATTAAACATTTTCACTAACCTTATTTATTCATTTTATTTATTTTTGTGAATGTTTTAATAAACTGTTTAACAAATTTTGTTTTCAACAACGAATTTTAATCTACGCGCTTTCGCCACTGTTTACCAAAAAAATAAAATAAGATACGCTAACCCTTGGGATATGCTTACGAGCGGGCTACACACTTCCTATACAATTATCTTCCAAAAAGAGGGTATGGGCTTATGAACGAACGGGCTATAGAACGAGTATATACGGTAATAGTATTTAAAACTTAAAACAATGTTGGAGAAGGAATTGTTGAAAAATCTCCACTCGTTCGATTCCCTTAAATTTCGCAGCAATTTGTAGAAAGCAATTTTTTTTTAGTTTCAAAATTATTGATTTGAAATGACTTTAAATGTAATCTAGAAGGATTTCCCGTGGATAAATAAATAAAGGTAAAAAGGATTGTTAAAAACCACGTTTTTATAAGTGGACTAAAAAGAATAAAATAATTAAAAACTTATACTTTTAAGCACTTTGATTTAATATGACTAAAAACGTGGGGCGGGTGTTTGGTATAGAAGTTAAATGGAGATCTGATGTCTGTCATAACCTTGGTTTTTGCCTGGAGCCTCCGAAGTTTGAACAGCTTGCCATTTGTGCGGTACTTCAGGTTGACACCAACATCCTCGTCTCTGAAGGCCTCTGTCAGCATGGCGGAAAACATGAGACTAAACAGTGTTGGTGCAAGGACGCAGCCCTGCTTGACCCGTTTGTGACTGGAAAAGGATCAGAAAACTCCCCGCTGTCCTGGACTCTGGCCTGCATGCCCTCATGGAATTGTTGCACCAAGACGATGAATTTCCTTGGGCAACCGTACTTGGCCATGATCTTCCACAGACCCTCTCTGCCAACAGTGTCAAAAGCCTTGGTCAGGTCGACATAGGTGGAGAACAGGTCGGATTTCTGCTCCTGACATTTCTGACGGAGATCTATAAGTGAGAGAATGAGTGAACTGCATATCTAAAACCTCATAAGAGCCCGCCCCACGTTTTAGTCATATTAAATCAAAGTACTTGAACTTATAAGTTTTAAATTATTTTCTTCTTTTTAATCCACTAATAAAAACGTGGTTTTTAAAGATATTATTTTACCTCTATTTTTTTACCAACCGCCAAACATTTTAATACCACGGCGATGAGGTCACTGGGTGAAATCGGCACGTGAAATCTATCAACGGCAGTCGGATACACATGCTTATATAGAGATTAAATAAAAAAATGCATTAAGTTAATTTCGGTAAATTTCATCGATCTGAAATATTGACACATTGTATTGTCATCCAAGATCTATCTGTGGTAAAATTTTGAGCTCTCTATGACCATCAGAAATTGTTAATTATACGTTGGCAAATTTGAAAAATTGCGGACAGACAGACAGACCGACAACACGAAAGCATGTTAATAAAAACGTGGTACAATTGGGAAATTCTTTGTTGTAACATTGTGTCACTCATTCGACTTTTTTTGTCCTTTTCAGTGTATTCGAAAAACGTGTTTTTAAAAATCCAATTTTTTAAACACTTATTCTCTATTCACTCTTTTTTAAATATTTGCTTTTTAAAATGTAATTGTTATTTCTCTGTCTCGCAAATATATCACGAGAGCTCACTCTTCAAAGAAAATTACCAATTGCTAAAAATGTATTAACATTTCCGTTTGGTTATTAGGAAGACAGTTGCTGAGAGAACACAAATGGTTTTGAACAAAAAAGGAAATAATTTAACAGCAGAATGTGCTAATTAAATGAAATTTTGAAATATTGTATTGTCAATGGAGATACAGATGTCTGTAAAATTTCAACTCAACCGAGCAATGAGAATTGGGTCAAAATGACGTTGCAAGATTTGAACCTAACATACAATCACGCTTACGAAAAGTGTTTAATTTAAGAATGTAAGCAAAATAGCTAGACACATATAATAATCAATGCATTCAATTTAAAACATACATATAGTATGGATATGTAGTGGCACAACTAGTCCACAGCACCACCATATTGTACCATTTTGACCCAATCATTTTGCAGTACTGTTACGTCTCTATGTTTAGGTGGATTGTACCTTGCTCTCCGCTACACACAACATACACAAGAGATGACACAAGTCTGTGTAACGATGCAATGTTTATTCTACTATAAACAACTGTACAACTGGCTGTCTTGCCTTGACATAAAATACATCTATATATAACGGCTGTATGCTCAAGCATGCCCTCGGTCCGACCCGACCGCTTCTGGGCGACGTTAAACTCAACTCTGTTTTACTGCAACCCTGCAGCTCCCCGGTCTATCCTGACCGGTCTGACCGCACAACACTGTGCGAACTACACAGCTTTCTGCCACACCTGCCCTCGTCTCGACTACTCTCTTATAAACCCCCCCAACTGGTCTCAACTGACCCTGGCGTGTCCTCTGGTCATGTCCCTGAAATATCCCGTGTGACCAGAAGCTCACTCAGACATCACTAGACATTATTCCCGTGATAGGAGTTCATACCCGTAAACAACGCCTTGACCCGACTCCAACACTGGCTCACAACAATCTCACAACAATCATTCGCAACAATCATTCGCAGTGATTCTCATACCCTGACATATCCCCCCTCTTCCGTTAGATTCTACTTACGGTAGAATCTCACAATACAACAAAGTCAGGGCATGGAATCACTGCACATTACAATTACAATAATATAATACATAATGAAATAATATCTTTCAAAATAATTTTATACACAACATGGCATGAAAAAAAACACTAGTATATACAACACAGAGCATAAATCCACTTGGTCGTACCTTTATACGACTTCACTAACCCGCAACTCGTACGTTATCATTATCTTAATTCTCAAAGAACCAACCTTCGACCTACTACTGGTCATAACGCCTCACATATTAGTATCCAACAATTGACCAATTTTTACGCTAGATTGTTTTCTATTTACCAACTGACTCTACTGGTTCCTCATATAAATTCCTTAAGATATTTATTCCAGGATTACCTCCAGCATGAGATAATGTTATAGGGATAACTACTTATCCAGACTATAGACATTTCAGCCTGATTGTATTTAACCCATTACAATCAATTATATAACAATCATGTGCATTTAGTAGTCGTAATCAACATAATTCATCATAATACACATAATCATGAACAAAATCATTATCATCATATCTCATAATTTCATAAATATATATATATATATAAATAATTACATCTCCTTATAATGAAATTTTGCCCGAGGTCACCCGGAGCCAAAAATTATAATAAAAAACATCAGCACGAAAATACAACCATCTCATATTTATTTACAACCATCCGTAAGTACTAACTAACCTAAGTACATAATCGTTATGAAACCCTACAATCATGTTCATATAATAATAATACTGGCCCGAGGTGACTCAGACCTCAATTTCTACTTAAATTAGTCCCCCTGTATCCCCTGGTCGCCGTAACCCGACCGAATTTTGATGTAAATATCTAACCAATCAGCTGCCATATCTGCTTATTGCCGAGATAAAAAATCTGCAATAATGTTATCTTCACCTTTAATGTATTCCACGTTGAAATCGTATTCCTGTAACATCAAAGACCACCTGGAAACTCTTGAATTTTCAAATTTAGTCGTGTTCAAATATTTTAACGCTTGGTGGTCACACTGGAGCGTAAATCTTGCCCCCATTAAATAGTAGGATAATTTCTGAATTCCCCATATTATTGCCAAGCATTCCCTCTCTATTGTTGAGTATTTTGTTTCCCTGTCAACCAGTTTACGACTAATATATTTAACCGGGTGGAGCATATTGTCTCTCTTCTGCATCAAACATGCCCCCAATCCCTTCGTTGACGCATCTGTACGAACTATAAAGGGTTCCTTAATGTCGGGCAGAACCAAAATGGGGTTATTTGTTAAATAGTTTTGGATTGTATCCAATGCTTGTTGGCATTCCTTAGTCCAACATATATTATTAGGTTTACCTTTCTTTGTAAGGTCCGTCAATGGGGCTGTTATCGTTGAAAAATTAGGTATAAATTTATTGTAATACGCTATTAGGCCAACTAGTCCCCTTACTTGTCTCTTATTTTTGGGTCGTTCTATTTCCAACACTTTGTTTATATTGTTCATGTCCGGTTTTAAGATGCCTGCTCCAATTCTATGTCCCAGAAATTCGATTGATTCTTTACCTATTTCTAACTTAGATGGTTTAATGGTGAACCCTGCCTTTTTCAAAATCTCTAAAACCTCTCGAGTAACTCGTATATGTGACTCCCAGTCGTCTGTGTATACACAGATATCGTCAAAATAAGTAACTACCTCTTTTACTCCTTTGAATAATTTCTTAACAATTTTATTGAACGTTGCCGGTGCGGTTGCCAATCCGAATGGCATAAAGTTATATTGATATGCCCCGTCTGGGCCTTGAAAAGCTGTGTATTCTTTGCTTTTCTCCTCAAGAGGTATTTGCCAATATCCCTTTGTTAAGTCTAGTTTCGTAAAGTATTTGGCTTTATTCATGTGTTCTAGAAGTTTATCCTGGTTAGGTATAACTTCTGCTACTTTTTTTGTAATTGCGTTCAATTTTCTATAATCCACGCAAGTCCGAATCGATCCATCTTTTTTCTTAATTAAAACTAAGGGAGAGCAATATGGTGACTGTGATTCCTCGATTATACCTAGTTCTAACATCATACTAATCTCTTCTTTTAGACTTTGAATCATATGTATAGGTATTGCATAAGGTTTTACGTTAATGGGCTTAGAGTCTAATAATTCTATTTTGTGCGTACCCGCCGATGTTTTCCCTGGGATATCTGAAATGATTTCTTTGTACTCTTGCACCATATCGTCAACTTGTCTTTTCTGTTTCTCCGTTAGTTCCTTATTAATGTCAATGCCTGAATTAACCTTGACGTTGATTAACGGAATTTGCTTAATGTCTTCACTATTTACATCTTCCTCTTCTTCTTCGGCTATCACTGTGGCACTGGCACCATTAATTGTCTTTTCATTTTTCTCTGCTGCCGATAAGTTCGCATCTGTGTTATCCATGTTATTTTCGACAAATTTTGTTAATCTGTTGAGGTGATAAACTATACGCTTATGTCCCTTCGCAATCTCTACATTAAATTTCGATAATTTTCTCGTGACGGTGAATGGACCTTCTGAATACAGAGCGAGTTTATTTCCTTTTTTAGGTTTCAACACGAGCACTTTGTCACCAATTTGTATATCTTTCTCTCTAGCCCTTTGATCATAATATTGTTTATATTTATTTGCCTTTCCTTTCGTGATTGCCTCTGTTTTATATAACCCTGATTTTATTCTGTTTTTGAGGTCTATTATATATTCATATGTTGTTTTACCTTCCTCTGTCGTATTTTCATTTGTTAGTATTTTCCTTAAAATTGACATTGGTCCTCTCACTTTCCGCCCGAAGAGGAGTTCATAAGGAGACATTGCCGTTGTCTCGTTCGGAACTTCCCGATATGCAAACAAAATTGCCGGCAAAAATCTATCCCAATTGTTGGGTTCCTCATCTGCCACTTTTCTTAACATGCTTTTTAAGGGTGCCATTTAATCTTTCCACCATCCCGTTAGACTGTGGGTGGTAAATAGAAGAGTGACTGGATTTTATGTTAAACAATTCACACACCTGTTTGTACATATCGGAGGAGAACTGGGGCCCGTTATCTGACAAGATCTCTTCCGGGAATCCCATTCTAGAGAATATTGTTAATAGGGCCTCATAAACGTCTTGTGTTGTTATATTTTTTAGTGCAATAGCTTCAGGCCAACGAGTAGCCATATCTACCAACGTAAGGATATATCTATTCTTATTATCACTTAATTGTAATGGCCCTACGATATCAATAGCAACCTTCTGAAATGGTGTTCCGATCACTTCCATTTGACCTAACTCTATGGGTTTTATGCTCCCCGGTGGACGTGCTTTTTGGCAAATAGGGCAAGACTTAATGAATTCCTTGATATCTATGCTCATACGTGGCCAGAAATACTGAGAAAAAATTCTGTATTTGGTTCTTCTGACTGACATGTGTCCGGCTAATGCTGTTGTATGAGCCGTTTCTAAGACTAATCGTCGGTATGGTTTCGGAATCACCAATTTTTTTTCAACACTGTTATCTATTTTAGAAATAAATATCCTGTATAGTATATTATTGTTTATTTCAAACGTTATTATTCCTTGTTTGGTGTTTTCCACCCTCTGACTTTTAGCTTTTTGCCATAGTTTATTTAATCCACCATCCTTTGCCTGCTCCTCAGCTAAATTGATGTGTTCAAATATTTTTGGAATTGTACTAATCACAGTTTTCATTTGTGGTCCTCCCCCTTTATCTCGTTTATTCTGGGCCCTGGTAACTACGTTACCGTGATGGAATGGTGTGTCCTCGTCTGATCTAACATTTCCTAAAATCACATCTGTTACCGGATCTTCAAAAAGGGCGGACAAAAATCTACCGCAGAGGTAAGGGGTTTTAATGTCTACTATAGCAGTTTCAAACGTTTTTATTGTCCCATCGATAAGTTTAACTGTAAAGGGTCTGATCCGTCATGTATTTTTTTGGTATTAAACTCTTTCTGCACCCTACGATTGTACAGCCGGTGTCTCTAAGAAGAGAAGCTTCCTTCCCTAACAACAAGCATTTTTCGACATTTAACCTACCCGTGGACTTTCTAAAAATATCGCTCATACTTCCCCCCCATTGTGTATTGCGAAACTGCCCCCTTTTTCTAGGTTTATACCCCTGCCACTGTATAGTACGGCCCTGTTTGCAATCTTTGCTTAGTCACCTATCCTGGCTGTACCATGGATACTTATTTCCATAGCTATATTTCTGGTCTGAGCTTTTATACTGATTTCCCTTCGCATTTGCAGGCATCCTATTATTGGCCCATTTCTGTCGACAGTTGGCCATTATGTGACCCCTCTGACCACAGTTAAAGCATGTACCCATTACTCGGCCCTCCGTCGAGCGACTTCTAGACTTGCCTCCATATTCACCCCTACATTCCGCCACACCCCCTACCAGTGGCTGTGTATTGACTTTCCGACTTAATTGTCCTTGTCCTGCCGACTTTATATGGTCAATTTGTGTCAGTACGTCCTCACATTTGGGGGCATTATTCATTAGGATGCATTTAATAGCCTCTTCATTCATGTTCAATAATAACTTGTTTCTACATAATAAATCCCTCAACCCCTCAAATGTTCTCTCTGTTTTTGTACTGGCCACCCAATTGTCTAAACTTCTAACCAATTTTGAGTGAAATAATCTAAAATTATTACTCTCCGGTGCTAGACTATTCCACGCTTCCCTGTACTTCTCCCCATTAAATCCTGCATGTTGCAAAAGGAGTCGCTTGACAGTGTCATAATCATGCAGTTTTGTCCTAACGTCTTCCGTCATTAAGAATGATTGTAACTCAACCGTTAGCCTTACTTGTAGCTCTATCAGCCATTGACTTTTTGGCACTTTCGCCTGAGCCACTACATGTTCGAATGTCGCCACATATTCGTCGAGTTCTTGGGACCCGTCGAATTTTTGCAAATTTTTTAATATTTGTCGAAGGTCTTTGTTTTCTCTCGAGTGGCCTGTCATGTCCAGTTCAGTTACGTCTTTCCTTTTAATTTCTGCCAATTTCAATTCGTGCTCCCTTTCTTTCTGTCTCTGTTTCTCGTCATACTCTCTCTGTTCCTTTACCTTTTGTTCGTCTTTCTGTCTCTGTCTGTCGTCATAATCTCTCTGTTCCCTTAACCTTTCCTGTGTTTGAAAATCTTTCCATTGCTCTCTCACATATCCGTCTAGTTCCTCCCCTCTGAGTGCGAGTTTTTCCCCTTGTTTTTTAAACGACTCTAATTTCTCGTCCATGTTTATACCCTTACTACTGCTTCTAGTTTCCATTCTACTTCTACAATAACTTACAACTTACTTAATCTAGCTTCCCTTATTGTCCGTTTATATCTGACAGGTATGCTATATCTATATATATTATCTAACAGATCAATCTTGCTATAGCACACTTCCCCAATTTAACACTATTTTATAAGTAATTAAGTACGTACTTACTGTGGGTTATATTTCAAACATAATATCCATATACAATGAAAGTCCCATTACACAATAAATATCCATTCGTAAGAAGTTCACAAAGTCACACTTTTTGCAGTTTCCTTGTCACTTAGTAATGTTTTTCTCCACCTTGAATATCTTCTCGAACTTGTCCCGATTTGAACTGTGGTGCTGTGGGTCGTCTCGGCTCCTCAGGGTCCCACTGTAGCTGGGGCGGGATGGTTGGTTCTGCAACTTGACCTCCCGGTACAGTTTGTAATTGTTTTCTCTCGTAGTTGGCACCGTCTGGTTCCGACGTCGTTGTTTTGCTGGTTCTGGTTCGAGGTATCTCTTGTAGTTGGTCTTCTGGCTGGTAATGTTCCGTACTGGGACTTGCTAGGCCTCGTCTATCAGAAAATCCGCTGATACGTTGATCGTTGCCCTGTCTGCCCGTGTTCGTCGCTGGTTGATCGTCGTTGTGCTGTTGTAAGACGTATGCCCTACGATGGATACAGTAGTCTGTATCAGAGGCGCTGTACTGAAAAGTACAGGCGCACATACCGCTGTGCTGATGTGGTTCCGTCCCATCTCTCGTAGTGTTTGGCGGTGCTAGGCAATCCAGAGACAATTCGGGCCCCCATGTTACGTCTCTATGTTTAGGTGGATTGTACCTTGCTCTCCGCTACACACAACATACACAAGAGATGACACAAGTCTGTGTAACGATGCAATGTTTATTCTACTATAAACAACTGTACAACTGGCTGTCTTGCCTTGACATAAAATACATCTATATATAACGGCTGTATGCTCAAGCATGCCCTGGGTCCGACCCGACCGCTTCTGGGCGACGTTAAACTCAACTCTGTTTTACTGCAACCCTGCAGCTCCCCGGTCTATCCTGACCGGTCTGACCGCACAACACTGTGCGAACTACACAGCTTTCTGCCACACCTGCCCTCGTCTCGACTACTCTCTTATAAACCCCCCCAACTGGTCTCAACTGACCCTGGCGTGTCCTCTGGTCATGTCCCTGAAATATCCCGTGTGACCAGAAGCTCACTCAGACATCACTAGACATTATTCCCGTGATAGGAGTTCATACCCGTAAACAACGCCTTGACCCGACTCCAACACTGGCTCACAACAATCTCACAACAATCATTCGCAACAATCATTCGCAGTGATTCTCATACCCTGACAAGTACCACTATATGTAATATGGTGAAACAATCAGCGAATAGTAGAGTAGTATTCTTTAATATGACTCAATTTGTACACCGTACCACCGTATTTTAATGCTTTGACACGAGCAGACCACAGTACAGCCGTAAAAGAGTTTAAAGAAATCCATTTTAATAAACAAGATCAGAAATATAAATTTTGTTTTAGATTAAATAGCTATGTTTCGTCTCTGTATATGGTTGCGTTGCGTCAACCCTTTCCCTCTGCCGTTCAATGACCAATATGACTCCAGTGTATCATAACAAGTTCTTTATTTACATATATATAAAACAAATATATTTCATAATGCTACAAAAACTTAAATCTCAAAGTCTAGTCTACATTAGCTGTATATTTATCTCCACTAACGCCCTTCAAGAGCTGACTGTTGAGGCTAGTCTACACTAGCAAAGTCTACTCTTTCACACCTGGCCCTACTGTCTCGGCCACACATGCCCTTCTAGGCCCTTCACAGGCCAATGTCCTGTCTCGATCTCTGCCCAACACACTCTCGCGTAGTCCACCCTAGCGAACCGTGACCAGAATTCATAATATTAGTCCGCAGACAATGTTCCCTCTAAGGTTCGTTGGTCCGTGTCCAAAGTAAAAAAAAACTCGTGTTCAAAGTTGAACATATTTCATTTTTTTTGCTATATTTTACATCAATTTTCCCGTTAAGCTACACGGTAATTCTAAACTACTGCACGAAATCGGTCATCAATCAGCCGCGCAGCTTAAGTGGAACATTGTCAACGGGTGAAAAGGTTGAAATCACGTGACAATGAAGGTTTTCCACAGTGATTCTCATACCAATGATAAGCTCCTATGTAGCATTGTACTCAATATTGTCAGTTTAAAGTTTACCCTAGATACAAATGCATTATAAACGCATTATGATAACGAGTATTTGATTCTTATCTTTTGCAGACCCGAGGCTTTCAAGTTTGGAACTCGGTGGAGAATCATCAAATTGAAACCTAATGCCACTGGGCAAAAGAAAGATATTGATGCGGGTCATGTCAGACAAAGTAAAAATAACACAAAATAACACCACCTTCTAAAACATTAACGCTTGAAAATTTTTTTTAATATTTCTTTAACAATATACAATTAAAAAACCTTTTCTTTTAAAACAATGCTATATTGATTTTGTTTGTTTGTTGTTTTTCTTTTTCTTTTAATTCCAAATTTAGTAAATATACAAAAAATAATTAGAAATGCTTAGCTTTTTGAAAAAATAACTTAATACAAATTTATTGTTTACTCACATGGAAGATGACTTGGAAAGATTGTAAATTTATCTTCACTTTAGAAAAAAAGGTCACTCCTGCCTGCTCTCCAAAGACATCTGCAAAAAGGACACGTAGGACCATAAAACGTATGGGGCCATTGTTGAGTAGAGCTGCCTCTGGCGGTCAAATGTCCGCGGGGGTACTCAAGCTGCGGAAGCCAACCCCAAAGCGAGCAGCGAAGCGTGAAGAGACAGGAGAAAGGCGAGGGGAAGAGGAGCAGGAGTAAAAGCCATTGTCCCTTGAGGACAGACGGATGCCATATAATAATATCGTAAAATCCCTTTTGTCTTAACAGATCTTTCGGAGGAGTCAAGTCTTCTAGGATTTTTTTGATTATCAGATAATTAGATAGTTTGTTTAAAATTAGTTAGATGATTTACCATTTTAAGGTAATGACATTTTAATGTATAGTATTTTGTTTTAAATCTTATTTCTTTAATGGACTTTTGTGTGTGTGGGCTCAGCGGCTCTGTTTATGCCATAATTATTGTATATATGAAATTAAGTATTTATTTAAATATGAGAGGTGAAAATTATTAGACACAACCTAACGAGCATTGTGGCAGTGAATTTTTTTTTGAATTAACAGATGAAAACACTCAATTTAGAGCTATCCTGAAAAGAAAATGCAGATTAATTTATATCAATAAATGACATCATGCTTCAATATTATGTAGATTGTTAACATCAAAAAATGAGAAATAAAGGGAAAAAATGAAAATGACTGATCTAAGTCATATGGCTATATTCTTAAAAATAATCATGTATATTTAGTTGAACCGTGAAATGACACCATCCAATTCCAATTAACACTTGTGGAAGAATCTCCCCTCTCTAGGCTTGCAGTGGCTTTAATATGGCTGGCAACGTCTGAGTACTAATGATACTATTTCTTTTTTATGTGTTCGCAACAGACAGTGCGTGTCTTTTTATGAAGGATTTGCCTTTCTTGCTATAATCAAGTCTACAATCACAGTAAACACAAACAACTACGAGGGTTTATTTTATTTTCGCACATATTTTGAGAGATTATCTCCATTACTGTCTTTTTCTTCGAGCCAGTCCCATCGAAATGTATTTTTATATCGAAAAAGTATTACATTTGTTAATATATTTTTTGCAGATTATTGATCTTTTTTTAAAAATATTTTTTTTCCCGTCCTTGTCATTAATGTCGGCATTCCGACTATTGTCGGCAGAAATGCAGGTCTAGGCCTTCCCTTTTTAATTTTTCCAGACCAATGTCTAACTTCCAAATGGGCGACAGTGTAGTGAGTAAATTTCAATAAATTTGTACAGAATGGTAATGAAAAAGCATATGATATGATTCATATTATATACAATTTGAAACAGTGAAACATTAACTCAAAATAAAATAGTCAAAATTCACTAGAAATGCCCATAAAATTTTCTACGTGAGTCATTTAGACCGATGAACTCGTTTGCACTGATACAAAGTTGATACTATCTATCCGGTCAAGGTACACGTTAGCCATCATAATGGAATTAAGTCTCTCTTGCCCCATTGTCGATCGCAAGTAAGTCTTCACCGTCGCAACCCGGAGAACGCTTGCTCACATGACGAAGTGGTGCTGGAAACCATGACCAACGTTGCCACCGCTGCATACACGGTCTTATGAGTGTCTCATCTCACATCGGCATCGTTGAACCAGGCGATAATTGCCGGAATGTTATCAGACGATGTTGTTGTGTGACAGCAGAGCGAGTTCACTCTTTAGATTGATGCGATTAAGATGTGGGTGTAAACGTACTACTTCATCTAGCAGGTCTTCGTCTATCTGTAGCTGATGTAGTCGTTTTCTCATCTTTACCACGACGAATCGCCAGCCCTTGTCGCATGAGGAGCATTAGACTGTTCAGTTGAATAACCAACCTATTCCGATTGACATGCTGTGCTTTAGCCAGCTGACAACTTAGCTGCGTGGCAACAGACGGTTTGTTTCTATTACTCACGTATTCGGCCGCTGCTCTGTGAGAAGAAGACGCCACGTGTTCATCCAGCTTCTGGGATCCATCTTTCCAGTTGTTGAATCCCTTGTCAACGAACGCGGACTCGACTTTACATGCTCCAACAAGACGCTTGTTGCCCATTTCATGACACCAGCTGCAAAGCAGAACTTTCCGTTGACGTGATATGCGCAGCCATGGATGACTGCTAAACCATTTTTCCTGCGGTTGTCGACGACGTCCACTGTAATCACGAGCAGCCTCGCTTAACAACGTATCATCTGGACAATCAGTTAGATCCTTGGTATCAACATCGTCCATAATAACATCAGATGAGACGACGTTTCCAACTTTTTTACTCGGTATTTCCGGTTGAGTGGATTGCGTGAGGAAACGCATCATAGTTTTTTTTTCTCCAGGAGCTGTGTGACTCTACATCCCTTGTCTCCCACAGACATCCCCTTATATTGGTAGTCAGAGGAATGTGGGTGACATTGGAGATCATCCTCTGGCTCAAGTCGTAAAAATTCGTTTCAGTCATCTTTTTCCCTGGCCTCCATAAAATACTGTTGACATTCTCCTGTTCCCTTGTCCCACCTGGACGCAACTTAAAATGTCACTCATTGACCACTGTCCATGACGTCTCGGGACCCGGGTCGGAATTGCTGGTACTTAAACTTGAGCTTTTGTTCGGCGCTAACGCGACCAGCGATCGCCGCATTCCAATGGTCAAACCTCCACTCTGCCGGGTGAGGGACTGATGCGATATGGTCTGAGAGAATGGAGAGGGGATGGGGAGGGAGACGGGGGTAGTGCCTGGTTTCTGGGGCGGACTGATTTTTTTTCAAAATCGCAATGTTATTTAGTACTAAAAAAACTAGCCAACTTATAAAAAAGAAGAAATTAAACAGTTGCCCTATTGTTGGTTTCAGTTGTTTTTTTGGGTGGGCCAAATACATTGTGACCCATTAGCTCTAAAAATTGGGTGGGCCATGGCCCACCTGGCCCACCCTGTGGCACCCCCCATGCCGGGACACTATGATTATTTTAGCACTCCAACCATTTGAATGCACGAATTTATTAATTTATTTTTAAAATTCATTATTTGATATAAATTTTGTATCTATTTTAGATATTTGCAAATATAATGCAACCAATGCATTTGTCGTCATGTTAAGAATTATTTTAGTGCAATGATCGCGAAATATTTATGTGTTATTAATAGTAATGTTGGTTGGACTGAAGAACTGTTCCTAGAAAATTGTGTGTTTTCAGATACTTAAATTTTTTTTGAAAATCAAGTAAAAGAGAATGTTTTTGACTATAATTCTTTATATACAAGACATAACTAAAAGAATGTTCATTATAATATGCATCGCACGACAATTCAACAATCCTGTATTTTAGTTATTTCTCAAATATATATGTATATATTATATAGATATAAAACCCAAATACCCGGCGTATCTAGGGTTTCATGTGGGAAAACGAAACGGAACAAAATATATCATTTTGACATTCCCTCATCGACTTTTTCTTAATAAATTGCTTATCTGATTATAAAATATCATTATATGAAACAAATTTGGGTTGAATAGACTATTGAAAAGATTAAATTTAAGACGAATTGAACATGTGAAAGTGGTAGACAATAAAGAGTTAGATTATGCTTAATAAATATATCTTAATCTTGAAGTTTAAATAAGGATATTTTCCTATTTGTTCAAGTTAATGTTTTCTCTTTGGTAGAGTCAGAACAATTAAGATACCTTTAAAAACAAATACGACAGGCATTTTAATTATCAAGCTAATGAAAATTTAGTTTAATTTTATATTCATTATATTACACACTTGAATCAGAGCAATGGAAATTAGCAACACATCTTTTAAGTAATAAATGCAAAACGAAATGAGGGTAATAAATCGAGGTATGTAATATCAATATACATAATTCCCGTTGTATTTTTGTATGTATGTATGGAATATTGCTGTTAGGTGGCGCTGCGATCGATTTTGTATCATAATGCTATGTGGCGTCATTGTTTTATGCTTATATTTTAATTTTTGAAAGGGGAACGATGTACAAATAGGATTTGAGGCTTTATAATTATTATGATACTAGACGCCCCGTAGCATATGCCGCAGACTTGCTCATGGAGAGTGCAAAGAGAGTGGAGAAAGAACGGACACAAACTACAGCACGAAGAAATCAAAACAACGCGAGTGAACATCGGTTAATAAATGGGAGGCGGGTAACAACAACCTCAGTGTGCATATCTTTACGTTTACTCGCTATTTTTAATTTACTTAGTGTTGCTTTTTTGTTTCCGTACTCTCACCCCCCCCCACCCGAAAGTTCTTTCTATGATGAGAAAGTCTGCGGCGTAAGCTACGCCACGGGTCTTTCCAGAGTTCCTTTTGTTCATTCACTCACAGTCGTTTGCCCAAACCCACCCCATTTTGACAACTGTATCTTTCAGGAAGTCTTCACCTGTCACTAAATCGTTAGCGGCATATGCTGCGCCGCGGGTCAGCTAGTATATATATAAAATGCCAATATTTTTTTTTAAATGTACATTTTTTCAAACTGAACATAACTCTCCAATTAACTATCTATTTACGAATGTGCAACTGTTTAAATAAAATATATTTTGAAATTGAAATTAAAATTTACAATAATATACCTTCCAAAAGTGTCAATTGATGTAATCCTTTTAAATAATAATTTTAAGGTTGTTGAGTTTTAATTGTTTTAAGAATATTTTCATTGAAGATTTCAAAATGTAGTCTTCTTATCGATCAATGCTTTTCTCTGTAATAACACATTAATAAATGTGTTTTTAAACTTAATGCGTGGTATCCCGTAGGTATTTATGCAGTTATGAAAGACATGTATGACATGATTTGTAAATTCATTTCAAGTAATTTAAAGCAGAAGTTGGCCTTTCAATAAATTTCTTAAAATGGTTCGTGTATTCCATTGAGGAAAAAAATTAACATTAATTTGATTCATTAATCACAAAAAAATTTCTGACACGATTTCTTTAAAACTTCACATCTAAAGTAACTTTGCAGTATTATAACAATTGAAATTATTATAATTGGAGACTTTATATAGCGCAATAACCTAGCTAGCAGCTTGGCTCAACACGCTCTAAAAAAATTTACATAGAAAAATGAACACAAATATTTATACATGCTTTAAATAAAAATATTCATATTTGAATTGAACAAAACTATATTAACATAGTGTGCAAATAAGCTAAATTCACCAGTTGAAGAAATGTTTGATAGTTTTTTAATTGGAAAAGTAAAAGTTTTAAAAGATGTGTTTTAAAACAATTCAGTCTTGCAAGCTTTATGTAGGATTAATAGTTAGTAGGATTACTACAAATGTGCATAATAGAGAATTCCATTTTTAGCTCAATAGAGAGAGAGAGAGAGAGAAGAGAGAGAGAGAGAGAGAGAGAGAGAGAGAGAGAGAGAGAGAGAGAGAGAGAGAGAGAGAGAGAGAGACGTTTGCCAAATGTTTCAGTGAAGGTATAGATTCAATAACCGCGTTCACTTTGAAAGTTTTAATATGTAATTTTTCTCTCTAAATTTTCAATGAGTAATTAAACAATATTAAGTATGCAATTATAGTAATTGTTAGCCTTAGCGTACAATAAATTGATAGGTTCCAATTAAACACAGGAAGTAAATTGACATACAAAATAAATAGCAGTACTTCTTTTCGATCAGTAATCTTCTTTTTAAATTAAGGTCTAAGAAATTAAGCCAAACACAAAGAAAATATAATTTACGCCAGTAAAGTATCACCGATTGCCTATTTGAAAGGCTGTCACTGAGACAGGCAATAGCTGCGTTAACATATTTTCTACTGAAGCAACAGTCTATCTGAAAAGTATCAATCTTATTAAAGTCGGCTTTCATTTAAGTCTTAATATTACTTATTTTTTACATAAATTAAATTCACTAAAACAGATTGGTAAGGTTGGATTCTCAGATCTAACTTTCAAAAGAATATCTTCACTACGGTGTTCTTTGTATTTCTCCCACAACTGAAGAGGATTTCAAACATTACATGTAAATATCAAAATGCAAAACAGACGCCTTGAGTGATATGGTGATTTGGTGGCACATGCTTCAAATAGCGTTAGATCCCAGTGTTCATCATTTTCTAATAAAGCTTTTTTCACATGCCTTACGATAGGTTTCACGAAGTTCATTTTTGACTATCTTTAGGTATAGAAATGACGTTGGAGCTTTGACAATGTGAAGTAGCATTCGAAAAAAGAGGCGCTCAGCATTTGATGGATGAACAGTGTAGTCTCGGCCAAGTGCATCCGTAGATTTTACATTTGAATTTTTTTATATATCATCACTTACTGGGGGCCGTATGCCCAAATGTAGTTTTCTCCTAACATGAGCTTTATAAAAATTTAAAATCACTAATTCTCTTATTTCCCGTGTAGGTAGAAGCATAAAGTAATGGGAGTGAGACTGCAATCAGGCTTTTAAATAGGTAAATGTATAATATAAAAACAGGGTATTAGTAGGCCTGACAGTAACACAACAGCGAACGTTTCGGCAAAGAGCCTTCTTCAACGGACAAATAGTACAGAAATAAAACAAATAAAATGAAATATTTTTTTTAAAAAGACTTAGCTGCGGTGAAATTCAAGTAGTCCAGTAGAGATAAAGTAAGGAGATAAAAGTAAGAGCTTATATAGGAAAGGATTGGGTGGGTGTGGCCAATCAATCAGCTTGTCAGTGCGAACACAACGTTGATCCCATGTGGTGTAAGAGTCCCATACTCATGGATTAGTCTATTCTCCATACTGACCCGGCCGGTTGTGTTTGTACAAGAAACCATGGCGGTGACAGACATGTCATTGGCGCCCATGTGGTCACGTCCATTGAGTGTCGGGAGACAGGACACTGTTTGTCTTGTTTAATGGCACGTACATGCTCAGCGATACGGCAGGAGAGTAACCTCCCGTCTCACCTATGTCCTTCAAAGGACAGCGCTTACACACAATGGTGTAGACCACATTGCGACTGGTACAAAGATAGCCATTCCTAATCTTGAATATCCCATTAGAGAAAACAATCTGGTCCGTCTGGGTAACAAAGGGACATGTCTTGCAGAGATTACGACCACATGGCTTGGTGACCAGATGGGAGGACGGATTAAGCAGACGGCTACGAACCAATAGGTCTAGTTTTTAATATTATAAATAAGTAATTTTGGGCCCCCGGCCCCCAGTAAGTGTTGATTTAAATTTTTTTTTCACCTGTTACCATTGCGAAAGTGTACTCAACAACTTCACAAAGATTCATGAAAGAAGGCTCAATAGTTTCCACCTCAGATGCCTGCGCCGCATCCTAGACATCAAATGGCAAGAGAAAGTCCCCAACACAGAGGTCGTGGCTCAAGCAAGCATGAGTAGTATTTCAGCAATATTAAGCCAAAGACGCCTCCGTTGGCTTGGACACGTCAAGAGGATGCAAAGTGGTCGCATACCCAAGGATGTGCTCTACAGCGAGCTGGCGACAGGGAAAAGGTCGGTTGGTCGGCCATGTCTCAGATACGTGAACATATGCAAGAGAGACATGAAAGTAGCCAACATTGATATACAAAACTAGGAAAACCTGGCAGACGATAGGTCCATGTGGCGGGCTATAGTGAAAGAAGGATCACTAAGAGCAGAGGAGCAAACTAGGGCAGAAGCAGTCGGGAAAAGAGCGAGGAGAAAGGTCAGGAAACACTGCCCCACTGCTTTCGTGTGTGTGTCATGCAGAAGAGACTGCCACTCAAGGATTGGTCTCATCAGCCACACCAAGAGCTGCAGATAATAAAGATAAATCTATCGTCTTTCGTAGACGGACAGATGCCATACAATACATACAATATATATATATATATATATATATACATATATATATATTATTTGTTGAGAATAAACTTAAATCCTTACCAATATATAATCATGACTTATAATAATTGTGTCGCTTTTAAAAGTTAATTAAACAGTCTTAAAATGAATTATTATTTTGTTTTACCTCGTGTTGTAATATACATATTTTAGAACCACCCAATAAATACCCTAATTCTTAATCACGAAAACCTCTCAAGAAGTACATACAATTAAATAGAATCCTGATCAAGATAAAATATTATTATATCAGAAGTCCAGAAATAGAAATTAAATACAATTAAATGTTCAAATGAGTCTATTAATAGCTTCAAGATCAATAACTTAATAAAAACGAAACAAAAAAGTAAGCTTACCAAACAAGATTAAAAATTTACGCTACGCAACAAGTGACCACTGAAAGCATCACAATTTGTGAACACTGTTAACACCTTGTACAACAAGTTGAATAATCTAAAAAAAAATATACCTAAATCAAAATATTAATGTGCTACAAAAAGTGAAATTAATTAATTAATTTTAAATTTAAAAGACAGTTCGTACGAGATGACTACTTATCATAGTTACCTAATTTTAATAATAAAAGCAACTTAGCGATAATCCCCTTTAATTATTTGCTATATTGCTTTGCTGCTCAAGCACCTCAATTTATTGCTATTAGCTCCTGCTCCTCAAAGATGACTCTCAAAATTGATAAAACATATTATTTCTTATAGACCCTCCAAACTTGATGAAAAAATAATTAATGCTCAGTTTAATGGCCGGTACTGCAAGAGAGTTCTAGTCTTGAATTTAGATGCCAGGCTAAAACAACTTAAAGGTCATAACAAGTCTCTGATGATTCTTCCTTCATTGATCATGGTTGATTGGGTGAATCATTGTCAGCGAGTGGTCGAACCTTAACACGTCGCCAACCCATTCCTCTCTTGTTGCTTGAGCGAGTGCTGGAAGAGTGTCATTATTGGAATTTATTATGAGTTTGGTGTATGTTTGTGTATATGTTTCTCTGTGTGGTTTGAGTTTGTGTGTATTAGCATGTATGTGTGATTTTCTGTTTAGGTATGTGAAAATGGTTGTCGGACACTTCGACCCCGGTCGTTTCGACCACGGACGTTT
Source organism: Ampullaceana balthica (assembly GCA_944989445.1). NCBI lineage: Eukaryota > Metazoa > Mollusca > Gastropoda > Lymnaeidae > Ampullaceana > Ampullaceana balthica. The sequence goes on along the minus strand of CALYLW010000792.1, from coordinate 192,312 downwards.
CGACCACGGACGGTTCAACCCCGGGCGATTCGACACCGGACAGTTCGACCACAGGACGATTCGACCCCAGGGAGTTTCGACCCCGGACGAATCGACCCTTTCCTTTCTTAGGCGTTAAATGGTTTTTATTTATTCTCTGTTATTTACTTTATTTATGTATGTTTTAAATATATTTTTGGTATAAAAATAAAAAGTTTAATTTTATCATCTCATTAAAATTAAAAGCAGTATGAGATAGTTATTTTTAATGTTGAATTTACGATGATTGAAAAAAAGTATATACACTTACAACCAGTCAACTTTCAATGCGAATTCATTATTGTAATAAATACCCCATTCCTCTGAGGTAGAAAGTCCAACTCCACCCCAACCCCAATCCGATGTAATCGGACAATGAAATGGCAAATAAAGTTATGGGGGTGAGACTGCAATCAGGCTTTTAAATAGATACATGTATAATATAAAAACATGGTATATTTAACATGGGACATTTCGAGCACAGAGTGGAACAAGAATACACTGGTCGCCACCCCGAATTTTTTAAGAGATACATTGATGACGGCATTGGGGTCACTCATATGGAGAGGAGTGAACTCGACACGTTTATCAACTTTGTTGATTCTTTCCACCACTCCATTAAGTTCACTCACACGATTTCTGAACTGTCGGTTAATTTCCTGGACATTACTGTAACTCTCCAGAAAAACTGCCTCCTCACTTCGGCCTACTTCAAACCCATGGACAGCCACTCTTACCTACTCTATCCCTCGTCTCATCCCAAATCCTGTAAGGATTCTATTCCCTTTTCACAACTTCTTCGCCTCCGTAGGCTGTGTCAATCTAATGAGGACTGTTTGGAAAAGGCGTTGGAAATGGTGGAGTTTTTTAGACAAAGGTCTTACCCTGAAGCTATACTTCAATCTGCACTTCAGCGAGTTAAAAACTTCACTGGTGCCGACGCCTTTGTATGACGCTCCAGTGATAATAATGAAAGGAGCAAATTGATGCTCACATACCATCCCCACAATATCAGAGCCAAGGAATATTTTTGAAAAACCGCACCATCCTCCTCGCGTACCCTGAGACAAACAACATATTTTCCACCCCACACCTTATTGTATTCAGGAGGAACAAAATCTGCGAAACCTATTGGTTCGTAGCCGTCTGCTTATTCCGTCCTCCTATCTGGGCACCAAGCAATGTGGTCGTAATCATTGCAAGACATGTCCCTTTGTTACCCAGATAGACCAGATTGTCTTCCCTAAGGGGATATTCAAGATTAGGAATGGCTATCTTTGTACCAGCCGCAATGTGGTCTACACCATTGTGTGTAAGCGCTGTCCTATGTGTTAAAAATTATATCCTCACTGGGATTCGAACCCGACACCACTGGCACTAAAAGTCTGTACGCTGCCACAAGACCACCAGAACTTGATGGGAAAGATAAATTTAAAAGATATAAAAAGTATTCACTATCGGGTCCGAATAGCGATTGGATTAATACGTAAGATTTTACTAATTTATTTAATTTATTATATTTTTAGGGATTCATGCAAAAATTTGTCCCCCTTTATTATAAAATATACTAAATTTGGGGGCCCCTGAATCATCGGGGGCCCCTGGCTTTAGACCGTTCAGCCCCCCCTTAATCCACCATAGGGTCGAATCGCTAGTAGTCGAACCCAGTGGCGTCACTAGGGGGGGGGCGGGCCGCCCCGGGTGACACCCATCAGGGGGTGACACCCGAGCCTAAAATTTTACGGTGTACGATTTTATGTCAGAAAACAAAAGAATACAATGTTTTTTAATCTAGTAAGAAATTAAGAAATACAATGAAATACGTTAAACGCGAAAATTCTTATTAAAAAAATATCAGTTAACTTGCAATAATAAAACAGTCCCAACACACGAACAACATTTAAACAAATTAGTAAAAAAAGAAAAGAAATATTCGCAGCAGAGAGATCTTTAAAAAAGGCTGGAATGAAAGAGGCAGTGTCTTCTATTTTAAAAGATATAAAGCCATTTGGGCTTGGACACACCGACAGCATGAACGAATCCCACCTCACGACTCCCTCCACCACAGTGGGGTGGGGGGAATACGATTATTATCACTCCACCCCCAAAGAAAAAAAAATTAAAAGATGGGTTTTCTTTGTTGATGTTTTTCTTGAGGAAAATTATGATTTCAATGTCTTCGAGTTAATATTTTATATATATATATATATATATATATATATATATATATATATATATATATATATATTTATTTATTAAATATTACATTCATGGAAAAGAACTGACCCAAACTAAAGATGCAAAATACTTAGGAGTCTTAATAAATAAGAAACTATCATGGAATCCCCATGTCAATGAAGTTATTAAAAAATCAAACAAAACCTTAGGCTTTATAAAAAGAAACTTTAACAAATGTAATAGAGATATAAAACTAAAATGCTACCTCACTTTGGTGAAACCTGTACTAGAATATGCATCTTCTGTATGGGACCCATCCACCAAAGAAAACATTGATAAACTAGAACAAATTCAAAAAAGAGCTGCCAGATTCATTACTGGAGAATATTCGAAACTGACAAGAATAACACCATTAGTTAAATCATTAAACCTTGAAACACTAGAGGATAGAAGAACCAAAAGCAAAGTAGTAATCATACATAAAGCAATTAATTCTAATTTAGAAATACAACACAAAGATAACTTAATACAACCCTCAGATAGACATAAGGATAAAAACACCTTTCTTATTCCGTATGCAAGAACAAACACGGAATTCGGGCGTGGAATGGGTTGCCTGAAGAATCCAGGAAAACCAACACTTTATCAACATTTAAATCTCTAATAAAAATGCAGGACTAAACACAAACCATAGATAAGCGTAGGACGCAATAATCTTCTGTATAGAAGAAGCGTCTGTAAACAGATAAGATAAGGCGTGAAAACATAGATATGCATGTTTATATACAGATAGTCCTCCGGTTACGACGGTCCCATCCCGACTTACGCTGTTTAGTGCTTACGAACGCGCCCCCGTAAAGAATAATATTACGCATTATTCCGTTTTTAAAAAAAAATCATGAGGTAACGAATTCTTTTCTCTATTTGAAATAACATAAATTATTGAAAAAAATGTATGATTATTCTTTCAACCTACAACTTTCGTTTGCGAATTTTTCAAATGGCGAAATTTTCAATCAAGTCAATAAAGCTGAGTAAGCTTACAAGTTCCTTTTCAATGCTCATTAGAGAGAGCATATTCAGCCTTTTTCGTCCCATGCAAATTCTAACTCATATATTCTTTTCAACTTTGAAAAGGATCGCTCTCAGCTGCAGTTTGATGTCATCATTGAAAGATAGATGCGAAGTGCGATGTGTACATTTGTAAAGGACTGTGAAATATAGCTCATTCAAAAGCAGCAAAATTTTTAGCTCTGTGCAAGTTTTTTGAGTTTCGCTTTGTGCTATTTCCTTTTCCTTACCCTGGGGCTGGACAATAACTTTTTAAGAGTTCTGAAAATTGGACTAATTCTGAAGGTAAGCAGTCTTCGAAATCACTCATGAACCTACATGTGGAAGAAAATCAGAAGCCCCGAGCCTAGTGCTCTTTATGGGTCTTCCCGGAAGACCCCCTTAGCCATCTGGCCACCAAAGGGACGTAACAGCTGAGGAAAACCCCCCCCCCAAAAGCGGTCGCTTGTGAAGCGGCCACCTGGGCATCCAGGACATACAATCGAAGATGCCTCCCACTAAGTTGCCCTCACAAGGAGGTGTTGGAATTTCCTACTACGACCCGCTACCACTTTGGCGCCATCCCGGCAAAGCACACGGGTCTCCATGGTTAGGACCACCGCAGACCGGGGGATCATCAAAGACCTACCTAGGGTGCAACCCCCACTGGAAGGTTTCTTCAGAGCTGGCGTCCAATGCGTTCTTCGTGGCACTTTTTTCTAATCCGTACTGGCGCTCCTGGCCCTATAACCGGCACCGCTCGATGGCGTTGCTAGTAAATTGAGGGGACGAAACGGTTGCTTCGGATTTACCCGACCCCTTCTTCGAAATCACTTGAATGTTCTTCCATTAACTTGGCTGCTGCCCATCGGGTGGCGAAAGTGCTGAGCTCAGTTAGGTTTGTAAGAAAGCCAAATTTCTCATGGATGTATTTATATGCACCTAACCAATGTTGTAGGGCTTAAGAAAGTTTGTCAATGATTACCAGAAATACCTCAATCTTGAATTTTTTTCACCAGGAGAATACTGTTTTGTTGATGTCCCTTTTTTCAAACTGACGCTTTCTTTTTTGTTTGATAGTATTTAAGATTGTTTACACTGTTTTTACCACGGACTTTTCCTTTCCTTTGTCTTCATAGGAATAAAATTAAGAATGCTATTTTTTAACAAACTCAATGAGAGACTTCCTTTCTAAAATTGTTTCCCAAATTTCAAGTAAAATAGCGACTTCCAGTTGTTCAGTTTCCTTTAGAAATCTTTCTTCTTCAAGTCGACAGTCACGTGGCTGATTTTCATTCGTTGCTAATTCTTCCAGTGCTGCGATATTCTCATGGTATGAGCTATTAACAGACCTTACAGCATAGTGTCAGGCTGACCATCTTGTGTCAGAAAAGGCTTTGTTAGCATGTATCAATTTCATATGTTTTTGAAGTACCTGTCAACGATGAGTAGATGCAACAAGTCGGGTATAAAGATTTTGCAGATGACAAAAAAATCTGACCGCAGTAGGACAACCTGCTGCTCTTTTCCCAACCAAATTAAAGGAATGAGCTGTGCACGGCACATGAGCTACAATGCACTTCTCACGAAGAAAAGACTGGTTTCCGTTATACTTCCTACTCATTTGCAGCATTGCCGTTTGACTGTCCAAGGCATTTTCAGGGATTCGTACAAACATAATGGCCTGCATCTTTATTATACACTATAATTCATAAAACGTTTTGGGGTCCTTAAATTATTGGGGGCTTTAGCCCGTTCAGCACCCCCCTTTTAATCCATCATAGGGGGGGTCCACGCATCTGTGACGATGTGGTACGAGGAGGGGGTGTTTAAGAAATGTGACGTCACATCAAAAACGCGAAACTTAAAATAAAAGTTCCACTTAAATATTTGATTGTTTACTATTTATTTAATTACTTTTTCAATGAAATCACGCGTGTTACGATATTACAGTGCAGACTTACCCTAAATACATATTTAAATGACAAAAAATAATTTGCAGCATGCTAATTTTTATTGAGAAAATACGGCTTGGGGGAGGGGTGTCAAAGCTATGTGATGTCATATCGTAAAAAAGGGGTGGGGTCTAAGTTTTTGTGACAAAGTATGACGCTGGGGGATGGCGGGGTAAAAATCGGAAACCTCGCGTGACGTCATTTATGGACGGCCCCTTCAGTCGTGAAGGGGTGACACCATGAGCTACCGCCCCGGGTGACACCAACCCTAGTGACGCCTCTGGTCAAACCGAATGGGATCGAAACGTCATGTGGGGGAACTGGCATGGTCAAACCGTCCGGGGTCGAAGTGTCCGTAATTCGTGTAAATATATTAGTGTGATTATGTATGCAAATGGTTTTGAAAGTGCCATTTGCATATATTTTTAAGAGATCGTTTGACCATTTTTCTATGAACGTGTAAACCTGTTGAGATCATATGGGGAATAGGCAAAAAGTGCTCTACTATAAATAACTTTATCTCCCTTGAAAGAGTCGTTTTTAACATTTACTTCTCACTCTATATATATATTTACAATTCTATGATCACGAGTTCGCTGACGCTGCACATTCTTGACTAACGCATCAAATTTTGGTGCGCACCATGTGCCCTGAGTGTTATGATGGATTTAGAATTATGACACTTTTGATTAATTTTTCAGTATAAAAAATCCTTAAATAATATTCTTCGTGCAATTACATGTAAGTAACAAGTTTAAGTGTGGGTTGCAGACATAACCTAGTCATTTGTGCATTTGTAAAACCATTTGATAAGTATTTCAAATTACTATATTTTGTCTTATTATATGTCTTCTAAAATCAAATATTTAGTTTTAAATAAGTAATAGAACACATGCATCAACTCATTGAAAGTAAAATATCAAGGGAGCTAACTGTTAACAAAGCAAATAACCTTTTTCTTGCTCGGCTAACGGTTAATTTTCCAGCCCCGTCAGACTTTTTAGTGGATCCTGTAATGTTCAGAGAATTTTTTTATTTAAATAACTGTGACAATGGAATTAAGAAATACTGAGTCTATTCAGTTTTCTTTAAATTTTCATTTTAAATTATAAACAATGATCTAAGTTACAGTTAAAATTTTGATAAAGAACTGAAACTCAATACAATGAGCACAGACTTATGCATTGTACAGATAACATCATCTTACCTTGGCCAGTTGTTTTGAGTGTGATTAGCGGCCCCTCCTCTGTAAGGTGGTCAGTTTTAAGTGGACTCATGCCCCTCTTGTGACCACCGAAATCCCTGGTCGGCTTGTATATTGAGGCCGTCTCTGAGAAACGCTCTACTGACTCTGACTGTCTCAACATTTTCACGACCTCCGCGGCGATTCTACAAACGTCTGTCTGGGAGAGGCGTACAACTTTCCTCTGCTCATCCCTCATGGATAAAAATCATTACATGACTGTATCCGACCATGGTGCTTTATGCAGAAAATCTGGGGCTTCTTCTTTAAATTTATTTAATCTTTAATTTACACATCAATCAATTTTATTAATTCTTAATAAAATTATAGAATTAAGCTTAATATAGAGATGTGACAGCGAAACAATTTAGTGTCAATTTCTTTTTTAGTATTAACCCGTATGTATTAATTTTTAGTTTATTGTATTGGGTATACTAATCTGATAGGTATAACCGGAAATCTTAAATGATCCTATCCATACCTTTCGAATGTGTTGTTAATTATTCTCATGAGTTTACTCATAGTTACTTCTTCTTCTTCCTCCAAATCTAGATGAAAAAATAAAACATTACAAAAATTCCATGGGTGTTGAATGTCTATGTTGAGTCCCATGGCTTTCTGGAATTTCGAGAGTGTTCTCAAAGTTATAATTCTGCCTAAATGGTAATTACCGGTAGATTTCTGTGAGCATGCTGCTTTACTCTATTGTTCTCGGATTGTTTAATGAATGAGTTTTATTTTATATCAGATATTTGTGAAATTATTTATAATTTTTAAACTATTTTATGGTGAAAACTCTATGTTCATTCTTCTGTTCTTGTAATAAAATAATTGGAGTTAATGAGGCGTTCTCCAAAAGCTGGAGAACCAAATAGAGAAGAATTTCTAAGGCAATAACTTTGTTATTGTGTTGAGATTGGGATTATACTATAAATTTAATTATATAGTGTAAACGAAAACAATATTATTTAATACAAACATTTTTAGATAAACCGTTTTCTCTAAAATTTAACTTAAGAATTGTTCAATAAAAACTATCTCATTTAATATTTAATATTATTAACATGTATCGATTAATTGACCTAAGATATCTGTTGGTTTTAAACTCACCTCTATTTATTCCAGTCTTGACCTCTTTAAAGATACTGCAGATAATCATTTAAACACAATTACAAGCTAGGGAAATTTTTATTTGATTTTTTTTCTATAGAGAATTGATGAATGTGTGTAGTTATGTTCCCACTGTTACCTCATTCATTCCTGATACTAAATAACCTGGGCGTTAACATTGAGATGACAACACGCTAAGCCAACTATTAGGGACTTCATTTGTAAAACTTCTCCTTTGATTCAATATCAAGTCTCTGGTCCTCAGTTCCTACTGTCACAACTCGTCAAGGCATTTCTGCACCAACTGATCACTCCCATAATGGTGCTCACTGACAATGTTCTTTCCTGCCTTCTTCAATCAACAACTCCCAATTATATGTATTCCTAGGGACTTATTTTAAAAAGTTTTAATCTAACCTATTTAGGAAAGCAAAAGACTTCAGTCTCAGACATAATTTTTTAAAACAAATTATATTAACTTTTCAGTTCTATTTTATTTAAATTTATTAAAACTACTCTTAGAACTATAAAACACATCTTTTTTTCTCTTTTAATCTTTAATTTAGATTGACTTTCTATTCTAAATCTATATTACAATATTGAAAAATGAAGTGTTGATTTATTTTACCTGCCGTTATTGATATTATCTATCAAATCTTTGGCGCAGCCTCGCTCAAAATCTTTCAAGTCAGACGACGAGTGAACGTCTTCACCTGGGGAAAAAAATAAAACGGGAGAAAGATCGTCTTCTTTGAGAAACGTGGAGGAAAAATATTTTTAGTTGCTTTATCGTAATATTAAAAACTAGACGCCCCGCGGCGTAGCATACGCCGCATACTTCCTCATGGAGAGTGCAAAGAAAGTGGAGAAAGAATGGACACAAACTACAGCACGAAGGAATCAAAACAACGCGAGTGAACGTCGGTTGGGGGGGGACGGGGGAATGCCAACTCATTGTTGGTTTCGAGACATCTTTAGGCGATATTCGGTATACCCCTAACTTCTATGAAGACAGCTATAAAACGATAATCGGTTTAAAATCGGAGTTACATAATCGATAAACGGTTGACCAAAAAAAAACAACAACACGCAATTAACAACCCTAAATATGACTAACCCTCGCTAGGGTCGGCCAATCACATTTTATGTTTTAGGGATGGTAGTAAATAAATGGGAGGCGGGTAACAACAACCTCAGTGTGCATGTCTTCACGTTTACTCGCTATTTTTTATTTACTAGGTGCTGCTTTTTGTGTCTGTACTCTCACCCCCCAACCGTTCTTTGCACTGTCTATGATGAGCAAATCTGCAGCTTATGCTATGCAATAAAGGGGTAAAAGAACGGGCACAAAAAGACATTTAAAAAAAAACACCAAAAAACCCCAATGTATTCGCTGGGGCTTGAACCCAGGACCTTCCCCACCTGAGGCGGACGTGATAACCAGTACACTACGAATCTCACATTTTCTGTGAAGGAACAATGCAAGCGAAACGCAAGGACCATTGTTGGTCACCCCTCCACTACCTTCGCTTGCCAACCATTACCTGTGTTTAGTTAACCCCGGAAAGGGTCTTTCGTCATGCTTGTTTGCACATACTTGCTTGCGTCGTGGTTTCTCGCATGGTCCCATTAAGAGAATTATATATATAGTTATGGACGCTAATTTACTTTATCTGATCTCTGACCTATGAATCGACGAGAACATTTGGAAAAGAGAATATATAGATCGTACGAACGATCATTTCCATCGTTTTTGTTAACCAGCATTCTTGTTTATTTAAAATTGATTCTCTTCCCGGTTTACGACATTTATAGTGGTTGTTGTTCATAGAAATAACCTATGTGACGCATTTCTTTTCATAATGAAAATTGTGTTTCGTTTTAAAAAAAAACTAATCATTGTAATTATTCATTTAAAAAATGGTACTTACTAAATGGATTTTTAGTCTTCAAACTGAAAAACGGACGCACAAGGGTGAAGGGAAACAAAGGAACATAGGTCTGTGCATATTTCAAAGTCAATTGAAATTTCTGATAATGCCAAATCAATCTCCTCCGTTTCTCGGTCTCCACTATGGTTGAACTGCAACAAGTTGATTGAATAAAAGTTAGGATTATTTTAAATACAACGTATAAGATGAAATTTTAAGATAATATTTAATAAATAGAAGTCAAAAAAAGATTTTTAAAAAATCACGTATTTATAAGCGGACTAAAAAGAAGAAAATAATTTAAATCTTATAAGTTCAAGCACTTCAAATTCATATGACTAAAAACGTGGGGCGGGCACTTATGGGGTTTTATATAAGCAGTTCACTCATTCGCTCACTTATAGATCTCTCTTTTGCCTTCTAAAGTATGAATCTTTAATTTTTTTTACCAAACACCTATCTTTGTGTTGTATTTCTAAATTAGAATGGGATATAGAAGCACACGCCCCACGTTTTTAGTCATATTAAATCAAAGTACTTGAACTTATAAGTTTTAAATTATTTTCTTCTTTTTTGTCCGCTTATAAAAACGTGGTTTTTAAAATCTTTTTTTTTACTTCTATTTATTTTATTCTTTTTAATCTAAGTGTATCCTATGTTGAGTTTTGAAGTATTGATTATGTTCAAATATAATGCGCATTGCCCGACAAACATTTGCAGACTGGAAATGACTGATCTGATCTCCCCATGATGGTAAACATGGTTAATGTGGTCGGGGTTGGAGTGAACTCGGTACATGAATGTAATGTAAACAAGTGCAGACGGATAATACATATGCTTATATATAGATAAACTAAAAAGTTCAATAATTTAATAACGGTACATTCGATCGATCTGAAATTTTGATACAATGCATTGTCATCTATGATCTATCTGTGGTAAAATTTCGAGATCTCTAGGATCATCAAAAGTGGTTTAATTTTACGTTTGCAGATTTGAAAAATTGTGACAAACGGAACGAAAGCAAGTTATTAAAAATGTGTTAAAAACGTGGTAAAAATAAATTATAATTAAAAAAAAACTCTTTGGACACATAAATTTCAGAGTAAACCGTTAATGCAAATCACAACTCATCTTATCTGTTATAGACGCTCATTCTATACAGTAGATCATTACATCCTATGCTTATCTATGATTTGTGTCTAGTGCTGCATTCTTATAAGAGTTTTAAATTTTTATAAAGTGTTGGTTTTCTTACTTTCTTCAGGCAACCTATTCTACGCCCGAATTTCGGAAGGGATGTACGAGAATTGGTATGTGTTTGTTCTTGCATACGGAATAAGAAAGGTGTTTTGATTAGGGCTGTTATCGATTAATTTAAATTTAAATCGTTAAATTTAAAAAAATTAACGATTAATTAATCGTTAATTTAGATTAAACCCAAAAATTGACATTTATGGTGTCATAAGTAACATTAATTTAACGCACTTGTCGAAAATCGAAATAACACTAGAATGTCTTTTTTATATAACATCTTTTAACCAACAACGCAAACAGACAGGTGCATTGACATTATCTGGTTCAAGTGATGAGCGGGTCTTATTGACAATATAACCAGCCGAGCTGAAGAATCGTTCACATAGCTTTAGATTGTCTCAGCTGAAGTTTCTGATACTGTAGTGGATGTTTGGTTTGCAGGTGATATGTAAGCGAAGTGTTAGAACCATGTTAGCAATGTTTAAGAGGCGTGACTGCACAGCTATTTAACCGACGCCACGCAGTTTAGAATCACCTCGCATCAAATTTTGTAAAATATTGCACAAAAATGGACGTTGTGCAACTTTGCACATGAGTTTTTTTTTACTTTGAACACGGATAAACGTAGCTTAGACCTTTAGGAAACATTGCATGGTAGGCAAATGATTTCTCTCAATGGATACAATAACGTTTATAAACATTTTGAACATTCACGTCAGTCAATAGTTAAAAACTAAAATGTTCGTGTAATAGTCTGGAAATTAGTTTATATTTATCCGAAATATTTTACTTTTTGACTTCAAGTACATTTATAAGTGGTGGGTCGATTAATCGTTAAAAAAATTCGTTAATTTCCACAGCACTAGTTTTTATCCTTATGTCTTTCTGAGGCTTGTATTTACCCTACCAGAACGCTGTACATGTTTTACTGTAATTTCATATTTTCCCCCTAAACACCTGGCCAGGTTTTCCGGTACTTCGCTAGTTACAAGAAAAAAAAACGATTCAAAAGCTTATAATAAACAAACAATCGTTGTGTAACCTAATTATAAACAAATGGCGGACCCCTTGTTTTGCATTTTACTTGTGTGTGTTTATGTTAAATTTTTTTGAAAATTTAATGTAAATCGATTGTCTGGTGAACAAAGCACTTGACAGGACACTGGAACTAGGATATAGTGTTATATTCTATTGATTTTTAAATCCTTTATATATAACTTGGGGCTTCTGCATGATGCCTTGCTTGCTAGAAAGCCGAAAATAGTTTGGATCCATTTTTAACCCACTTCCTCGAAAGCTAGCGAGTTGAAATTTTTCAGGCGGACTCATGCCGATGATAAAAATGATCTGTCAAAATTTCAGATCGATCGAATGTACTGTAACTAAACTAATGAATTTTTAGATTATCTCTATTTATCTCGTTGTAGCATGTCAGTTATTTTGCCAGAGTGTCGCGGTGCGTATTATATTGAACAAACTTTCCTGTCGCGCAGTGTGGTGTATATTATTTGGTTGGCCGAACATTTCGAAAGCGTCCTTAATCGCCCTTCGACAATCAAAGAAGAAGCCATCAATCGTCTCCCCCAAGTGCCCACAAACAAAGCACCGGATGACCCCCCCCCCAACCTTGCTCGAGACCCAGAAAGCAATTTATCTTCTCTCCAGTGGCAAAGCACCTGGTTCTGACGCCATACCAGCTGAGGTCTACAAGGAGGGAGGAACAGCCCTGACTGAAAGGCTCCACAATCTATTTCTCTTGATGTGGCAGCAAGAGACGATCCCGCAGGACTTCAAAGATGCCTCCATCATACATCTTTATAAGCAAAAAGGAAGTAGACAGGCTTGTGACAACCACAGAGGCATATCCCTGCTATCTATCGCAGGAACAGCCCTGACTGAAAGGCTCCACAATCTATTTCTCTTGATGTGGCAGCAAGAGACGATCCCTCAGGACTTCAAAGATGCCTCCATCATACATCTTTATAAGCAAAAAGGAAGTAGACAGGCTTGTGACAACCACAGAGGCATATCCCTGCTATCAATCGCAGGAAAGATCCTTGCCAGAATCCTGCTCAAAAGCCTCACGGTCCACCTTGACCAAGGACTCCTGCCTGAAAGTCAGTGTGGATTCCGAAAAGAGCGAGGGACCATCAACATGAAGTGAGCGTCAGAATTGCCAGAGCCAGCTCCACTTTTGGCAGGTTGTACCCAAATGTCTGGAACAGTAGAGGCATTACCATCCAGACCAAGCTGAAAGTGTACAGGGCGGTGGTGCTCTCCACACTGCTATATGCGTGTGAAACATAAACTGTGTATCAGCGCCATGCTAGGAAGCTTAACCACTTTCATTCAACCAGCCTCAGGAAGATCCTTGACATAAAGTGGCAGGATAAAATACCAGACACAGTGGTAATGACCAAGGCAGGTCTCCCCAGCATATTCACACTCCTGATGCAGTCCCAGCTTCGTGGGGCAGGGCACGTGGTCCGAATGCCAGACGAGAGACTGCCAAATAGTCTCTTCTATGGCGAGCTCCAGCATGGCCAGCGGTCCCACGGTGGGCAAAAAAAAACGCTTCAAAGACACACTGAAAGCCTCACTGAAAGCGTTTGCCATCAACCCTGACACGTGGGAACTTGCTGCAATGGATCGTTCCACCTGGCGTTCTTCCATCCACGAAGGTTCCAAGTCATGCGAGGCAAACCGGATCACCTCCGCAGAAAAGAAGAGGCAAGCCCGAAAGGCCCGTGCTGTCAACCCTCCTGGAGATGTCCCACTTGTCCCTTCTGTTCCCGAACCTTCCGTGGAAGGATCGGCCTCATCAGCCATCTGCGCACGCACAAACAAAGCCAGTCCCAGCAACCCTCGGATGACTAGAGTGGTCTTCGTCGAATCGACGGACGAACAAACAAACAACAACAAACATATTATTTTGATGATACTTTTTAAAAATATGTTCCCGATCGGTGCACATTATATTAAACATCTTTTATGAGACATAACTAAAATTTTGTATTTTTTGATTATCATGTGCTCGTGTTATAATGAACATTCTTTTAGTTATGTCTCGTATATAAAGGATTTATAGTAAAGAACTTTGTTTTTTACGTTTTTTTTTAATTTCAGGATTTAAGTCATGATTTAATCAAGAAAACGTTTCTAGGTTAAGTAATACACTATGTTAGAGCTTATCGAGGTCATGGTGTGTGTAGAGCAGTGATGGCGAACCTATGTCACAGACGACACGCAACTAAAATATTTCTTTAATCAAAACACTATCTGGCACTTCGTGTTGGTAATTTGCTCTATATAAGTAGGTTTTAAATGAATTTTGGGCACGCAGACCCAAAAAGGTTCGCCAACACTGGATTAGGGCATGTGTAGTGTGTAAGGAAAAACAATCCTGATACAACAAGCGTAATCCTAGAGTGATATCTATAAACAATCCATGTGTTGCGTAAAAATAATATTTTTGCTTGGTGGATTGAAACACATAGGTAAAATTTTGACACTAAATTAAAGTTAAATGCTATTTACTACAGTTTATCAAAGTTTTATTCTATTCAAAGCACTTCTTTGAATATAAGTAATTATTTTGTACAGCATATTTTTATTTTGTCTTTAGTAGCGAGGAACCCAGGCATAAAGGGAAGTTAGGTGCGGGGCTATAGGCTCTGTAGGGTTAACTTATCTGTGTTTTGTATTTCTAAAGTAAAATTTTTTGCTTTATGTAAAATTACTACTTTACTTATGGTTCTTCTATCCTCTAGTGCATTGCTTCTCAAATTTTCAGTATGACGGACCGGCAGGAATTTTTCCATTGCACCAGGGACCGCTTAACTATTTTCATCTATTGACGGGGTAGCGAAATGTAATTTACTTTATTTAATTTGTTACAATTTATGTGCTTATTGCCCGAAAATTGACATGCTCTATATGATGAGTATTATTGGATGGAAATGGATGATTATAAAAGATTTTTTAATTCCTATATTGATAACTTCTGCGGACCCGCAGCTAATGGCCCACAGACCGGCACCGGTCAGCGGACCAGCACTTTGTGAAGCATGACTCTAGTGTTTAAAGATTTAACTAATGGTGTTATTCTTGTCAGTTTTGAATAAACCCCAGTAATGAATCTGGCAGGTATTTTTTGAATTTCTTCTAATTTATCAATGTTTTCTTTAGTGGCTGGTTCCCTTACAGAAGATGCATATTCTAGTACAGGTCTCACCAAAGTGAGGTAGCATTTTATTTAGTTTTATATTTTTATTACATCTGTAAAAGTTTCTTTTTATAATGTCTAAGGTTTCGTTTGGTTTTTTAATAACTTCATTGACATTGGGATTCCATGATAGTTTTTCACTTATTATGACGCCTAAGTATTTTGCATCTTTAGTTTCGGTTAGTTCTTTTCAATGAAGGAAATATTTTGATTTTTTTTGTTTCTTTTTCTTTGTTACTCTTAACAGTTGACACTTTTCTGAGTTCAAAGACATACTCCAGTTAGTTTCCCATTTTATCAATTCATATAAGTCTTTTTTGTAACATTGTGCTATCTATTGTAAATCATTTATAAAAAATAGGGCTGTTATCGATTAATTTAAATTTAATCGTTAACTTTTGAAAAATTGTCGATTAATTAATCGATAATTTCGATTAAAACCAAAAATTGAAATTTATGACGTCATTAAACTGAACATTTCTCACGGACATTGAAAATTAAGAATATTTTGAACTAAATTTCATGACAATGTGTTGATACTTGATTTGTGCTGAAGGCGGTGCGTCAGCGATGTATTTGATCCTTTAAAATTTAAAAGAGAATTGTTTATGGCAGTGGACACAGAAAATGTTTTCACCATCTTCGACTTTGCCATCCGCAGTTAGCTTAAAAACAACATATTTGCTCAACTTTCTAGTTATATGTTTAAATTTAACTGCGCTGATGCTGTCAGCAGGGCTGTCTTAACGCATAGGCCCTTTGGGCATTTGCCCGGGGGCCCACGAGCATATGGGCCCCATGGGAATATGTTTATTTATATATATTATGTATATTCATTTTTTATTCCTGCGGGGGAAGGGCCAACACTATATTTTTGCCCGTGGGCCCAAAATGGTGTAAAGACGGCTCTGGCTGTCAAACATTTTATAATTGACATCTGCCGGTCAACATAAATTAATAAAATAAATTTTAATATTACGCGGGAGATGTTTGTACGTTAAAAAATATATATAAATTCTTATTAATCATTAATAATTTATTATTTATTAATAAAATTTTTAAAAAATATTATAAATATTTTCTTAAATTTTAATCGAATTATTATCGATTAAAATAATTTTAATCGATATTTAATCGATAAAAATTTTAACGATTAATCGAGAGATTAATCGATAATTTCCGCAGCCCTAAAAAAAAATAAAAAAAGAGTAAGGGACCTAGCATGAGTTAAACTTTAATGGTGCAGATTTAGATCCATTAATTAATACCAGGTTGCTCTCTACCCAAAAGGAAGTTTTGGATCTCATGATGTAAGGGACCTGAGATTCCAAAATTGTTTTAGTTTCTTGAGTAAACTAAAGTGGTGAACTTTTCGAATGCTTTTGAGAAGTCAAGTAATATTATACCTATTTGATTATTATTGTCTAATCCTTTTCACAGATAATCTATTAAACTAATTAATTGTGTTTCACATGATCTCTTTTATCTAATGCCGTGTTGATGTGGGCATATGATATTATATTTGTCTAGGTGGTTAACTATTCTACAATATATTATGTGTTCTAGTAATTTACAAGTGATACTAGTAAGTGATACAGGTCTGTAATTACCAGGGTCTGTTTTATCATCTTTTTTAAAGAGCGGAGATAGCTAATTTCCAATCATGGGGCACTTTACTCTGATTTGAAGAGGTTTGAAAAAGATCTACAATGATTGGGGACAGTTCACTTCTTATTTGTTTAATAACCTTTGCAGGCAATTCATCAGAACCAGTAATTTTGTTTATTTTAAAGTTTTTAGGAGTGTTTGTATACCTATCTCGTCTACAGTTATGTCACCTATTTCTTCTATTTTATTTTAATTTATTAAAACTTCCCTGTCACCAGAGGCCGAAAATGATGATGGAAATTATGTGTTAATGATGTTAGCTTTGTTTTCATTATTATTATTATAGGTTTGATTATTTGGGCCTTTTAGTGTCTTTATTCTTGTAGGTTCCAAATTTGTTTATTTAATAAAAGACCATAACTTTTTATTGTTATCTTTAGAAATTACACTGCTTATATATTTATTTTAGAGGTTTCGACTATGTTTTTGTGTAAAGGGTATTAATCTTTAAGTATGTTTGTGTATCCTTTTTAAATTGGTAGCCTTAAATTTTGTAATTAGGTTCTCTTTTTATGTGCATATTAAAAAAAAATTATAATATAAATTGTTAATTTTATTTGATGCTAGTTTTGTTGGAACATTCTCATCCATTATAGTTTTTAGATGTGTTTTTATGTATTTCCACATTTCTTCTACTGTGCTATTTGTGTTAAATTTACTTAGGACATTTTGTTGGAAAATGTCCGCTGTTTGTTGCAATGTTTTTGAATTACATTTATACCATATATAGATTATTCTTCTAGGGATCTTACATATTTTAGTTTTAATTTCATTGTTTACCATAACAGTGTCATGTCGGACGGTTCAGGAATTATTTCGCAGCCTATCACTAGTCCAGGTCTTGACTAGTGTTTGATAGTGAAAAAACATGTGTTTATATTTTATTTAGTTAAAAACAAAATATGAACATCATTTGACGTCATCAATAACTGGTTCAGAAATAACAGTCTTTATTTGTGTCTAGAAAAGTATTCAGGAAGTGTTTAAATATTGTAATTTTTTAAAAATTAGAATACGTAATGGTCATAAAGAAATAATCAAGACTAGAATGATTTTTGTCAATTGTTAACATCTTTTAAACTACTGCGCTAACTGCTCTTCAAATCGTGTTTTTAGATATATTTTAAAATTTGGGACTGCACATTCCAATACGCTAACAAAACAGACGCTGAACAGGTAACACAGACGATCCTTGATTCCTTTGTTAATTTAGTAGTATCTAAGTAGTTACTCTTTTCGCAAACGAAAATTTAGAGCTAAGACAGGTTTCTTCATCAAACTGCGCTCCTGCAGATAAAGCCAAGCCCGAATGTTTAGGTGATATCACCGAAAACATGGATGGAATAATGAACACAACAATGGCTTGCTTTTTCCCACTCAAATTTGTTACAGCGTTGCATTTTGTTTTCAGTGGGCATTGTCTATCCTTCAAAAAATAGAAACAAAGCCTAACCTTAAACGGTAAGGAAACTTATACATTAAATACAAATAATTTTTATTGTTGCAAAATTTACATCTACTAGGTCAACATCTACTTTAAAATTTAATATCCTATATAATAAAAGGCAAAGTTCTGTCCGTTCTGTGCGGTCCTCGATAGCGATTGGTCCCTCAAACTCATAAATGCAATCACTAGCGGATAAAAATTAAACAAATAAAAATAATTCACATATTACGCGGAGGTTCAAAACGAGTTATTTTTGGTGCAGTTTTTTGGTCATAATTCAGTATGTTGTTCCCATCTTGAAGTGATGTCTGCCGCTTATTCCAATAACAATTCTGTTAAATGCTTTTTCCTTGATGGTCAGGGGGGTAGTGGCTTTAGTTTTAAGTGTTGTTTGTTTGTTGTTGCTGTTGTTGTTTTTGTTTTGTTGTTGTTGTTTTGTGGTTGTTGTTATTGTTGTTGTTTGTTGTTGTTGCTTTGATGTTGTTGCTGTTGTTGTTGTTGCTTTGTTTTCTTTTTGCTGTTGTTGTTGTAGTTGTTGTTTTGTTGATGTTGTTTTGTTGTTGTTGTTTTTGTTGCTTTGTTTTTGTTACTGTTGTTGTTGCTGTTGCTGTTGTTTTTTGTTGCTATTGTTGTTGCTGTTGCTGTTGTTGTTTTTGTTGTTTTTGCTGTTGTTGTTGTTGTCCACATCCCTTGCCCTGCGACGACAATGTCCTTCAAACGCTTCTGCATAACAACTACCAAAACAGAGCGTCCATGAACTTCACAGGTCACCCTACACTTATCCCGTCCTTGGGCGGGACTTTGTTACTAGTCTACTATAAAAGTCAAAATCTACTTTGAAATCCAACATCTTTAAATGCACTCACTTGAAAAGAGCAATGAGTAGGCTGAAGAGAAGGATTTGAATAAAAATGATGTAAACTGCCAGTAACATGGGCCCGTAGTACTTGCCGACGTTGCTCGGACATCGGGGTCTCTCAAAAGAGTTGTACAGAGTTGCGTTGTTTGTACAGTCATCACCTATTGAAACGTTTCTTAGTTGTAAAAAAATATATTGACCACATATAAAAATAGATATTGACCATACATAAAATATAAATATAGTCCAAATTTTAAAAAAATTGATGTTGATCACACATAAAATGAATCTTGATCTTAAAGCAAAATATTTCTTGACAACACATACAAAAAAATCTTGGCACCACATAAAAATAGATCTACAACACGGTGCGTGCAGGCATTTACCAGTAGCGTAGAGCTCGTCTAGAAAGAACTCGCCGAACATTGACCAGAATCCTTTACGGAATAAGTAGAAGAAAGACTCCCCACTGAACTCAGCCTGTGGATACAGGACTGACTCTGAGGCAACCACATAAGCGACGAAGAAAACGGCCAGTATGATCAAGAACCTCAAGGTCTGAATAACCTGTTTTTGACCAAAAATGTAGCACAGAGAAACAAAATTATTTTCATTTTTTATTAACGATCACTAGAACTGAATTGAATGAATGGTGTTACTCAATACAAGTATACAAAAACACATAAAAGACAAGCAAAACAACTAATAGTGCTACTGAAAGTTAGACTTAATAAAAGAAAATGAGCAGAAGAATTTTATCCCAATGTAAAGACTATAAAATAATATGTGGAGACCCTAAAATTATGTAAAGTAGAATTGGAAAAATGCCTGTCGAAAAATCAAAGTTGACATGCATTGGACATACGTATAAGTAGATGAAAGAATAAAAAAAGATTTTTGGACTAATTTTACGTATCAAACGAGAAAGCATTTAATTCATCTTACCATATCTTTTATCATGATCAAAATTGGTCCAACATTTTCAAAAGCATAGAAGTACTTCAGAATTAGAATGGAAAACAAAAGGTAATCCAAACTAAACATAATTCTTACGGCCTCCATACTGTTTGTGTTGCTGGGGTACGTTGAAGAAATCCCATGCAGACCCCACGGGATTAAAAACAAACACATAGCACAGAAGTCGATGGTTAGGAACAGGGAGACGAAATTATTAAATTGAAAAGCCTGAAAAAGTGTTGAACATTAATTTCAGGTCAATACTTTCGTCGGTTTTATAAAGAATATAATTATACGTATATATTAAATGCATATTGGGAGGTATTATTTTTTTTCCATTATTTTAAGATACAAATACAAGTGACATCAATATATTTTCCAGTAACACAAAAAAATATTATTTGAATTTACATAAAATGCCGAAGAAGATCTAGAAAAATAAGTTTCTTCATAGTGGAAATATAGAATATTCAAAAACGAAAATTTAACAAAAATGTAATGTATTATCCTTATTATTTTAAATTAGCATTTCTAAAATTATATTTTTTTAAAAAACGTTTGGTAAATACTAATCTTTGTCTTTGCTCTCATTTTTTAGTTAAGTATATAGTTTGTTGGCTTGTTTTCTTTGAGTTGTTATCATTCAATTACAACACTATAATAAAGAAATCAATATAAAGATTTTGTGTCAACTGTTGCGCTATTAAAGTGTATGTTTATTGTCTTTATTTTAAAAAAAAATCTTTGTTTCTGTTGTTGTAGTTTTAAGGAAAAGTTAAGGAATTTTATTATCAGAATATGCTTACCCCTATTAATTCCTCTGCAATGAAACTCATTATGAAGAAAAGAACGTAGATTACAAAAAAATTGGCGGGTGATGTCTTCAACATCCAAACCAACAACACGCCATACAGAAGCAGGAATACAATATAAGACACCTGTGATATTAAACAACATGGCTTAAATTAAGATAATTTAAATCCCTGATATGAAACATGATGTGTTAAATAATGACATTTGGATCTGTTATGTGACGCATCATGAGTTAACTTAAGATACTGTGATTGGAAACATCATGGGTTAACTTGAATAACGTTTGATGTGGAATTTGAAGCAACATTGTTTATTTTTAAGTACTTTGGATCTGAAAAGGGAAAATCTTGGATTAAGTTCACATACATTAGATATGGGATATGAAGCAACATAGGTTAACTTACGGTTTTGTTTATATCTGAAGTGAAATACATCAGGTTGTCTTAAACTTAAAATATATAATTTTTTTTATTATTTTGCTTAACTTAAGATACTTAGGATTGATGTGAAGTGACATTGGCTAACATAAAATACTTTGCATCTATGATGTGAGAAAATATGGTTTTACTTAAGGTACTTAACATCTTTGAATCTTTCCTACATGTGCTAAGATAATATGAAACAGTGATGTAAGACAACAAGGGTTAGCTTAATATACTTTGAATGCATTATTTTGTTAACTTAAGATCCTTTGGAGTGTTTTGTTAAGCAACATGAGTCAACTTTAAATATGTGATGTGAAACAACATTGTATCTATACTAATAAAATGTAAAGCCCTGACAGACTGACTGACTCAACAGTAGTTCTCCAATTGTCCGTGTAGGTAGAAGTATGAAACTTTGCGAGTTGATTACTACACTCTCACGATGATAATTGGTGGAAAATAATTTAAACATTACTTTTCATGGGAGGCCAAGGGCCATGAACAATGGAGTTTTTTTTTCTTAATTTAAGAATTATAAAAAAAACGTGTTTAAACTTTGGCTACTGTTTAAATGGATTGATCTTGATCAAGCCTTGTACAGAAAAAGTTGCTGACCCCTTTTAAAATACTATAGGGCAATAAACTCCTAATGACCCTGCCTTTTGGGCGGGGGCCTAAAATTTTTTTTTACCTAAACATTAAATTACTACAATTCATTGGTACGCCCATTTTGAGCACATGGGATTACAAAATCAGAGGCATCAGTAGGTGTGGGAATGTGGGGAATGCGTACCTCACCGGATGACACCATCACAACGGGTAACACAAATGTGTAAAACTCTGTATGTTTCTTTTATCTGGCGCTTAGAAACTCGGGTGTGGTTAACGGCAAGGGTGTCCATATTCAGGCCGAGGGGGCAAAGGCCACCTTTGCTTAATTTTACCTTGCTTACCGCCTAATGTGAAATAATTAAATGACTCGTGGATGTTTCCTGTATGGACACTACAAATATAAGAGAAGACCAAACTTTAAGATGATTTAAGTACAAAATACTTTACGCTATTTCTTTTCAACCATAAGTATTGATTACAAATAGTATCTAAAATTATGTGCTGTTATCTGTATAAAAATCAATATAATCCAATGGTAAAACTTGATGTCGTAATATTGATTGCGATTTTTTGACTAGGAAAATGAAATAAAAGTAGTGTCGATGTACTTAAAATTGTAACCAATTTATTTTGATTCATTTTATTTTTGACCCCACATATTTCATTCTAGTTATATTTTGTTGTATTTCTAAACATTAAATTTACGGTATTGTTATTTATGTAGTAAAAAATTATTTTTTTTAGCCATAATTAAGTATTTTTTAACAGCGGCGTAACGTGGGTATGTACCGCCCGGGGCAGAACCCAGGTTTGCCACCCCTTCACCCCCCCCTGGGAAAATACATATATGCTGTAAATGAAAGATACTTTTTTAGAAACTAATAATAAGGTCACTATTCATTTTTACGTTAGTAATAAATTGGAAAGCTTTAATTAAAAAAATTGATTGAAGTTTTCTGCTTTTCTACATGGCACAGTCTTTGATGCATCAATGTTGTCAGCCATACCATGCTCAAAATCCAAAATAGCGATTAGTATTAGATTACGTAAATGTTGTACGAAAATCATAACTGCCAAACCTCACTGGAATTTTTACAGTAACCTCATCTTATGAAGAATACAACTTTCTTCTCAACTATTTCTCTACATAACATATATTCGCTTTCATCGCCACAATTTTTATCTCTCACTCTTTGACTGGAAGTTGCAGTTAAATTCTTAAGGTCTCCACATAAAGTTATAGTGAAAGTCAAAGCATCCTTTAAGTAGTCCATTAGTTTCTTTGTGAGTAGCCTTTGCAAAGCACAATTTTGTTTGCACAATACGTTTGTAAATAATTTCGAGATTCACTGACTTCATTAAGTACATGTTTCCAAATGTCCAGAAAAAATTGCTTTGTAACTAGCTAAGTACCTGTGTCAGTTCGTGTGTTTAAATTTTCGTCTGCCTCGACAAGTGTTCTATAGCTTTAAAAAAACGTCAAAATGGATAAATGGTATATGCACTATTTTGTATCCTGAAGTCAGTTTAATGCTTTGCCTGTAGCAGCAATTATATCTATCCAAAGTGCAAGGATATGGACAAAAATGGGAAACAAGGTTCTAGAGTACTAAACATGTTAAAAGGTTTGTTTCAGGTGGAACGGCATGTAAACAAAAAAGATTTAATAAACTGTGTGAGCTAAATTTGACATTGACATTTACGTTTTAAAGTCTCTTGAACTCCTGTATACGTTGGGCCTCGGCATTCCATTATTTAAGACCATCAGCTTATTGAAAATCATTTCCGAAATGTATTAAGTAGAATTTTTTTTTCTCAATGAAACCTATGACAGATTCTACAACGTCTACTTTCTGATTTTTAATTTTTACATATCACACAACTGGATTTGTTTGATCCTGATGTAAAATATTGAGAGCTAACAAACATACAACGGAATAATATTAGGTCTCATGTGCTTGAAAGATTTATATTTTTCGAAGCGCTTCTCCTAAAACTGGAATGGTCTCATTTTGAATTTTAGGTGAAACGTTTTTTTTTAAAATCATTTTGCAAATTTTGTTCTCGAAGTACGTGATCGTACTTTGTTAGCAGATGCATAAATTCCCGAATATTTCCTACATTTGGACTAGTATATTCCTCTCTGTGACCACGAAAACCCAAAATCTATTTTGCCAGGATTTAATAATGCAAAACACTATAACACGAACTTCTTGCCCTTTTGTTTTGTTTTCTTTTACAACTTATCTGATCTCTGATTCCTTCCATTTGCAAATAGTTTGGCAATGTTGAGCAGTTGTTCACGAGTGGCTACATTTGAATTTATTTTGTGTCAACTATTATTGCATTAGATAAGCAACTTTGTTCATATTTTTGTTTATGACGAAGACAGTAAAATTAAAGCGATGATACTTTATAGGCCATATAAGTACGCTAACATTTTTTGTCTCAGTTATTTAATTAGTTTAAAATCACTCTCACGTTACCCGTCTCATCTCTATTTTGATGAAAGATCCGTGTCTATTTTGGATCAGACGTTAATGTTAATATATTATACACTCTTTCAATCTTGCTGCACTTATAGTAATCTACATATATCAATTTAGTCCATGCTGGATGTAAAATTTGTAGTAGTTGTACTAATTTAATGGATATAGCAATTTTAGCTTCTAAAAAATAGATAATAGCACATCAGTGTCATGTTCTTAGTCTACTTCAGCCTCTTGGTTATTCATTTCAGTAGCTTTAGTTTTAGAAGACTTTAGTTAGATTCATTATGGCGTTTGAAGTTTTGGGATTAAGAATGTCCAATTTTCGCTTCTAGAACAGGAGCGGCTGTCAAATTTGAAGAATCAGCAGATCAGTGTCGCGTTCTCATGCTACTTAAACCTCTTGGTTTTTCTGTTCATTAGCATAAGTAACAGAAGAATTTACATCCAAATATTGAGTTTGAAGTTTTGGCAGAATGCTTGTTCACATATTTTAGGATAGTACCTTTATTTCTTTCATTAATGTCTTATTTGTTTACTGTTTTATTTTGATGAAAAGCTCCACTTTTTTCAAAATTCCCTTTCAAAGGAGCTAATTAACAACGAGGAATTTGCCGCCCCTAAAAAAGTGCCGCCCGGGGCATTTGTCCCCACTCGCTACGCCACTGTTTATTAATCCACAAAGGAAAATTTCTAATTATGGAAAAAACAATTATAAAGCTTGGAAAATCACGATATCATTTCCCCTAACACTATCCCCACTCCAAAAAATTACTACTACAAAAACAATTTTTTTTAATCGCGCATTTTAAAAACCTGTACTCGATATCAAAGTATGTCATTTTATTTGTATTTTAATTTAACCCTTGCATATTTTTACTTTATGGAATATGGCCCTCTTTGCAAAAGTTTGGACACCCCTGATGTATGGAGTTAGTCGTGATGGGATGATACAATGGGCTACCGCTTGGGTGACACGAATCCTAGTGACGCCTCAGACACTTTCGATAACATTAGGTTTTAATGACGAATATAAAACACTAGGTTTTAAGTCAGAACATTAGGTTTGTAAACAGATATAAGACTCTAGACTATAATGACAAATATGAAAAATAAATTTTAATGACAGTTATAAAACAATAGATTTTAATTACAGATATAAAACTTTACATTTTAAAACAAATCCAGAACATAAGCTTATTCTTAGGTACCGAAAATAACGAGTCCGATTAACTCACTTGCTGAAAGTAGTAAAGGTTGAATTGAAAGCTAGTGATAAAATTAGACACAACTTTCAATTATAAATTTAATGTCATTTAGCGTCCACCAGAGAGGTGGAATCTCAATGAAGCAGTACACTGAGTTAAGTAAATGCTTTTTAAAATATATACTAACGCTACAATGATGGGTAAATTGTGGCTAAAAGTCTTTCTAAGTACACAACACAAGAAAAACTTATTTAAAGGGTTAAAAATTTAAGTGCATCCACACTTTTTACAAACGCTTAATAAAAGATTATATAGAACACATTTAAAACAACAAAGACCGTGCAACAGTAATACAAGAAATCTTACCAGGTCAGCGATAAACAGCGAACGGGGCTTTGAGAGACGTTTCGATAGTCTAGAGGGCCCGTCTTCCAGTAACATCTTAGAAAAATTGACATTAATTAGCAAGTAAATAGAGAAGTCAGGAGAAATTTTGAAATGAACTGTTTTTAATTTGTATAAGAAACCACATAAATACAAATTTGGTCTTGAAACTAATAACAGATAAATGAAATGTGAATCTCAAATAGTCATTATTAAGGTAACTGCTAACAAGGTAAAAAGCCAAAATGCAGCTTTGGAGGGACGGTAAAACATGTGGTCATGAAAATAAAGTATATTTTTAAAAAATATTATTATACTTTAAATGCACAAGTCAGTGTGAACCTTGCGAATTTTCGAAGAGAAAAATGTGTATACCTGCCAGACCCCCTACCCCCGAATTCCAATATAAGAATATCGGTGTGTATCACACTGGTACTTAATGGAGATCTTTACATTTATTAAACTCGCAATGATCAGTAAACTACCTCAGAGTCTCTAGGTAAGATGTCGGTCTTCCAGAACATAAGTTCTTTTAAAATAACCCTCGGGACTTCCCCTCTCTTCCATCCACCCAAATGTAACCCCTGATGTCTGCACTACAAAGTTTCTTTAAGAAATAGAAATATTCATTTATAATTGCCGTATGCCAATTGCCGCATGCCAATTGCCGTATGCCAATTGCCGTATGCTAATTGCCGTATGCCAATTGCCGTATTCCGATTGCCGTATGCCGATTGCCGTATGCCAATTGCCGTATGCCAATTGCCGTATATACTCGTTCTCAATCCAACTTTTTTGGACAAAATCTTAGGGAAGAGGTTGGAAGTCGGCTTACGAGCGGGTCATAGGTGATTTGAACATGTACGTTGAATATCGGTGTTGTTATTGCAGATCATAAAGGTCATTGTCTAAATTTCTAGATTTTACAAGATTCAACTGCTCTACCAGAAGCTATAAAAGATTGTTAAACATCTGCACCTACTTTATTTATTTTATTTATTTTATTTTATTTATTTTGTGAATGTTTTAATAAAATGTTTTACAAATTCAGTTTTCAACAACGAATTTTAATGTACGCGCTTTCGCCACTGTGTATCAAAGAAACTAAAAAAAGAAAAAAAACAGTAACTCTTGGGGTCGGCTAAGGAGCGGGTTGCAAACTTTTTATACTATTCTCTTCCAGAAAGAGGGGGGTCGGCTTATGAACGAACGGGCTAT
Organism: Ampullaceana balthica; assembly: GCA_944989445.1. Classification (NCBI taxonomy): domain Eukaryota; kingdom Metazoa; phylum Mollusca; class Gastropoda; family Lymnaeidae; genus Ampullaceana; species Ampullaceana balthica. The sequence goes on along the minus strand of CALYLW010000792.1, from coordinate 165,265 downwards.
AGAACGAGTACATACGGTATTTAATTTTATTCTTTTAAATGAGACAATAATTTTAATTTTGTGTTTAAGTTCATTGACGTGGTGGTAAAAAATTGTTTTAAGGTAACAAAAAGCATAAAAGCGGTGGTGTGAGGTTTATACTAATAAGGATTCATCCATATATATATATATATATATATATATATATATATATATATATATATATATATATATATATATATATATATGCTCCTCGGAATCCTTGCGTCTCAAGAGACGATGGGGCATCACCGCTGGGTTGGGTTGCATTTCCTCGTGTGGCTTAGCAGTCCTATCCTTGAATAACAGTCTTTTCCACAGCTTTCAAACGATTTATGTGCTTCCCAATGTTTTGTCCTTTCTCCTAGCTCTGCTGTCTATAGCCTCCTCCATCCTTCGTTCCTCGGCTACTATGACACCCTCTTTGACAACTGTGCGCCACGCAGATCTGTCTTCTGCTTTGCATTCCCAGTCACTTATGTTTATTCTGGCTGCTTTCATGTCTCTCTGGCAGACATCTTTAAATCGGAGACGTGGGCGACCTGTCTTCCTCTTTGCCGATGCCAGTCTCCTTATAGGATGTCCTTGGGGATACGACCCTGGCTCATTCTTTTTACATGCCCTAGCCATCTTAGGCGTTTTTCATTAAGGATTGAGAACATGCTTTGGATATTGGAATATACCAGGACCTCATTATTTGGAATTTTGTCCTTCCATTTAATGCCAAGGATGCGACGCAGGCATCTCAAGTGGAAGCTATTCAGCTTGCGCTCATGGGATGAATAAGTGGTCCATGTCTCGTTTCCGTATAGCAGTCTAATGATGACGCAGGCTCGTTTGACACACAGTTTAGTTTTCTCCTTTAGCTTGATGTTTTGACAAACCTGTTTATTTAGTTTAGCCATTGTGGCAACTGCTTTTCCTATTCTACTGTTCATTTCGTCCTCAATGGACAGTGAGTTGGAAACCTTGGACCCCAAGTAGGTGAAGCTGTCCACAACCTCCAAGTTTTCATTGTCGATATTGATGCTCGAGGTGAACATGTGTCTTGGGCAATGATGTTTTTACACGCTTTTATTTAAGTCACAATGTTTGCATGTTGTATCCATCCATCCATCCTTCCATCCTTCCTTCAAAACTTGAAACGTAAAATTATACCACTTTTGATGCTCCTAGAGATCTAAAAATTTTACCACAGATAGATCTTGGATGACAATGCATTTTATAAAAATGTCAGATCGATCGAATGTACCGTATTGAAATTATTGCATTTTTAGTTTATCTATAGTCTATAGATAAGCATCGGTACCCGTCTGCTTTGTTGACATCCATGAGTTCATCACGTGAACATAACACCGTGGTATAAAACGTTGGGCGGGCGCTTATGAGGTATTTGGTATAAATAAAATAGTGGCAATAAAACAAACCCGTAAAAACAAAGTTTTTGAATATAAATCCCTTATATATGAGACATAACTAACAGTATTGATTATTTTCAAACATTTACAGACTGAATCTGTCTTAACTCAAGTTTGCTTCATAACCCTGGGTGGTGGGAGGGTGAGAGGGGAAAAGTCTGGTCACCGATTCGCTTGACCAAGCTCAGCGTGACACGTAAAATGTAAACAAAAGCACTCCGTTGCTTCGATGGGTCGCCTCAACGCGTCTACTCAAACTTTCACGTGGAAAAAAAAACAATAACAAACAGTGAGTTTGAATTACATACCTCATATAAGGATAAACTAAAAATGCATTAATTTAATTACGGTACTTTCGATCGATCTGAAATTTTGATATGATGCATTGTTAGGTTAGACGGACCCGTGTGCTAAATTTCAGCTCGATCGGGTCACGAGAAGTGGGACATTTTCGACTTTTGTTTTTCCGCCCGCCCGCCCACGAGATGACGACAGACAGACAGACAGAGAGAGAGAAAGAGAGACGCCGGTGAAGTTAATATAAGGGATTTAAAAAAGATGTGTGGGCTTCAGACGTGAATTTTAAAGAGTTTTTATTATAATATTTAAAAAATAGTTGTAAAAATAAAGTTTTTGACAATAAATCCCTTATATATGAGACATAACTAAAAGTAGTGATTATGTTAAAAGCGTGTCCTTTTTAAAAAAATATTTTTTAAATATTTAATTATTCTTTTTCAAGCTGATCTGCAGACCGAATTCTTTACAGGCGTTGGAGAAGCTTGACACGAGTTGTTGCAAACCAGTTTCTGTGTGTGCTATCAGTGCCGCATCGTCTGCAAACAGTCGCTCGCGAATTAGGACATCTGTCGTTTTGGTTTTGGCTCGAAGGCGGGCAGTTTTGAAAAGTCCTCCATCAACTCTGGTGTGTAACCAGATTCCATCACTGCTATCCTTGAATGCATATCGAAGCAATACAAAAAAGAATATTGCGAACAGTGTTGGTGCGAGTACACAACCTTGTTTAACTCTGCTCCTAACTGGAAAGGCTTCTGACGTAGCTCCATCGAACTGCACTGTGTAGCTGTTTATTTGATGGACGCACACACACGGCTAACATTATTGCGGGGACTGAAGAGTCAGGTGTTCGTCTCCGCTACTTCTAACGTGGTATTACTTGGTTATATTTTGCGATTTATTGATCTTGCAATCTTCCGCTCAAAACTTGTTTAATTTTTAAAAAAAACAGAAAAAAACTACACTTCTTTTCTAAATAAAAAACGTAATAATTTTTCAAAACATTTAAGATCAAGAAATATAAAGGTAAAAAATAAAGCATAAATAAAATGTCTACCAGTTACAACACAAAGAAGTTTTACTCACATGCTTTTCATTTCTTTCGTAGTTTAGCCAGACGTCCTCGCGCAAGTCAATACAAGGTTTCTGTGAAAGGAACTTCATATTTTTTGTCCTCATTGCCAACTGAATACATGACTCCCCTCTCCATTCTGGCATCTTTTCCACGAGCAGCTGCCGAGTGTGCTCTTCGTTTCTCCTGTAGCATTGTTGGAGAAGTTCAATGGCGCAATGCTGAAAATATCTGAGGACCAGAATAACATCTGTAGCACATATTGCATAATATGTTATAGAGCAAATAATGATTTTCTAGTGTGACATCCGAATTAAAAATTAATGTGGAATTTGTATCGCTCTATGTATCTAAGTATATGTAAAATTTCAAAATAAGATTATTGGGGTTTAAGGGTGCGACTAATCCTATTGGCTACTTTTTGCTTGTTTTAATCCTTTTGCGAGTCTGGCTGTCAAAATTAATTTGATCCAATTTGCGCCTCAACACATCATGTGCAGCCAGCGCGCCTGCAATCAGGTGATTCTGAAAAAAGAGAAGTATTGACAGGCATCAATTTTAATTTACACTGGTACCTTGGATTACGAGCGTCGAGGCTACGAACGATTCAGATTACGAACAAGAATTTTAATTTATTATTTTGGCCTTGAATTATCAAGAGAATCTGGGGGTTACAAATGAAAGCAAAAGAGAATAACGAGAGGTTGGAATAGAGCGCGCAAGGTTTAAATTTTGAAACAAACGAGCGTGTACAGTAGAAACGAAGGTCACGATTTACTAAAATCACAAAACGTTACCCCAATACCAAGTGTTTGTAGCCTCACGTTGGCCTTATTACACAGCTGTAAACAATTTCCCTTAAGGTATACAACATTTCTGATTATCTTGTTCTTGATAAGAAAGAAAGAATAAATCTTTGGTATATTAATATTTATATACCAGTTTTAAATAAGTAAAACAAACGTATTTTTGGCTTATGTAAGGTAAAGTGGCGATGTTAAAAGCAAATTTAAAAAAAACGGGCGATCCATTTCTTCTAGAAACAGACCGTCATTTTTTCCTTCATTTCAAGTATTTGAGTTAATACGTACTATTGTAATTTACTTATTACGTTACCAATTTTAAATTTAAAATCTGGTTTAGAAAAATATATGAAAGATGTATGCCGGAAAGGGCGTGGGGAAGATAAGCTAATATAATACACGTCTATGGCGGTTCTTCTGTTTATCTGGTTTGTGGTAGCTGTATTAGCATCAGTTGTTTTGCTTGTTTACTGACAGTTAATTGAACGTGAATATTTGTATTTTCTTTGACTGATTTCTTTTTTTCAAACACCATATAATAACAAAGTATATTCCTTCGGAGAATAGAATTTGTAAAAGTGGTTAAACTAAAGAATTAAAAAAAAACACGCTTTCATTCCAATGCAATAGAATGTACTAGACATATTTTTTTAATCACGCTACGATTTCTTTTCAATTTCTCATGTCTACAAAAATAAAAGAGTGGGCGCCAAGCATGGAAAATCAATTATATGGGCACTCGTAACAAAACACAATGTGTACTCATGACTATAAGAATTGTGTATCAATCTCTGTCAACATACAACCAATCGCCAAGCATTGACAGCATGTCTCAGAAGGACAATGATTGAGAGTACACTAGACAAATATTCAGAGAGATGAAATTCATTTGAATAATCTGGAAAACACGCAGGATATCACTCTGAACATCCAATATGCTTTGCACCAACTCTCCTTTTTTAATCATGAGAAATTGAATGGAAATCTTAGTGTGTGCGAAAAATTAGTTTTCTTATTTGAAGTGCATTGGAAAAAACACGTTTTTAAAAAAAAATCCATTTTCCCCCCATTTTTGATTTACCCATTTTTTATGTTACTATTTTTTATGTAATTGTTATGAAGCTGTCATCGCTAAATTTCAAAAATTACAGTTTGTAACGAGACATCAATCTTCAAAGAAAAATACAATTTAACAAAAAATGTGTTTATTTCCCTTTGATTACCTTGAAAACAAAAGTATCAGTAAAAAAAAAGGAAGCTTTGTATAGAAAAGCAAATAACTTAACAGCCGACTGTTGAGATTGAATTAAATTTAACGTTATTGTATTGTCACCAGAGAAACAGGTGTCAGCTAAATTTCAGCTCAATCGAACAGTGCAAAATTCATCAAAATGACTTTGCAAGAGTTGATGCTAACAGACACATACACTGAATGGCAAGGAAAGTAAAACCTGTAAAAAGGTATCATTTTCATAAATAAATTATATTATAAAACATTAAGGATGATATTTATGTTTATGGAGTCGAGCGATACCAGATTTAAATTTTAAACTGAAAAGTCAATGTGTTTACTTTTATAAATCTGGAGGAAAATATAAATTAATGCCGTTCAGATTGTATCCTTTTTGGGTAATAAGGTTTAATCTCTTTGATGACTAAAGGTACCATTAGGAATGATACATAAGTGATTTTGTCGTATGTTTTATTTTTATCATTTTAGCCTGGTTTTAAAAGATCAACAAAAACATTTTTTTTTAAATCCTTTTCGTCAACCGATGGATCTAATATATTCTGTTTAAATTGAATAAGTTTAAATACATTCATATACAAAAAGTGATACTCACAGACAACTGAGCCCAAAAAAAGAGAGCGCCCTCTAGCTGTATGGCTCCCACGCTGAATTTAAACATCTCGAAAAATGCACCTGTATAAAATAGTTTCTAAAGTTAACATTTACTCTAAAGAGCTTAATTTATTTTAGAACATTTGAACCGATGTTACGAAGGTGTCAATAGATATAATTTTGTGTCACTTTAAATCTGCTGTTGGTAAGTGTACACATTTAAATCTATTTTTCAGAATGTCAATAAATGGTGTAAAATTAATTTTATCTTTTTTTTTCTAATTTAAGTTAATGTGAATAAAACTTCATATTAAAAAGGGAAAAATAGAATCTCTTTGAAGATGTTTGCGTTTCTAACACCAATAAGCCAAAAACATTTTTCAATAGAATTGCGAATGTTGAAATTTTTGACAAAATATTTATTTAATAAAAACATTTTTTCTGAGCTATATTATTAACAGTTTTTTTTATGCGTGGAATAGGCGTGTTTTTTTCCCAGTACTCTTCGAAATCTCATTTAATCATCATTTTTAATATCTTTTATTTGTTCACAAGAATTTTTAAAAGTCGTCCTATAAACTTGATACACTATAAAACATAATATTTTTTCTAATCTCGGTCTCTCACTAATACTTTGAGAGTAACTTTCCAACGGTCTCTTACTAATACTTTGAGAGTATCTTTCCAACGGTCTCTCTCTAATACTTTGAGAGTAATTTTCCAGCGGTCTCTAACTAATACAATGAGAGTAACTTTCCAACGGTCTCTTACTAATACAATGAGAGTAACTTGCCAACGGTTGGCCTCTTATAAAATTAAACATTTGAATACTCATTCACACTATCAAGTATATTCTTAAATAAAACATTATACAAATATTGCATTAATTAATAAGACCTATTTGTTATTATTATTAATTATTTGAAATCCATTGTGGTTATGTCGGTTTGATACCCACTGTGATTAAATAAAAAAATTATATTTAAATTTGATATTTTTTAGAATGTCGCAAACATAGCTATCCAGTTTAATTATTTTTTTTTAAATTACCTATAAGAAAAATTTATTTAAAAAAGAACAAACGTTCTAGATAATTTATCAACAAGAACCAAATATATTCAGTTGTATCATAGGGACAAGGTGGCCAACTGGCTCAATTCAGACGCAGTGCTGTTTTGATTGGAGAACTCCAATGGGTATGCGGCAAGCTTAATTAATATGAATTGCGAATTGAACATGTTATTTTCATTCCTTTGTAGTTGAAATAGCATAGGCCATTTCTAAAATTGCTTTTTAATCATTTTTCAGATGCGCTTATTAACAGACGGTTGAATATTTTTTTTTCAAGATAGAAAATCTGGTGTGTGTGTGTGTGTGTGTGCATTGAATATAATTTACAAAATACGTTGCCTTATCAGAAGTAAGGTTCACGGTCAGATGTTGTGGTGTGGGGATGACTGAGCATAAATGGGTCGAGCGTTGGTCATGAACGGGGTGGGGGATGAACTCAGGGTACGTGGGAGCTGTAATCAGCGTGGAGACAGGGTGGATGACCGAGGCGCTACACACGGGGACTATATAATAAGAGAACAGTGTGTGTGAAGGGGGAGAGAGCTGAGTTGCCGAGTTACAGGCAGGGTAAAAGACTGAACAAGAGTGTGACGGTAGAGAGGGGAGTTTTTTTTAACGTAGTCCGATACGGTCAAGCTGGACCGAGGACGATTGACTGTTAAGAGTAAAAGGCTGTGTGGACTCTGGATGGCATGAAGATCAACTATAACATTACCAATTTTACTTGATCATACATGTTGGAGATTTCATGTCATTAAACATACTTTGAACTACAACCGAGCGTTGCAATTCATTTTACCCGTCAAGTGGGGTAATTATCTGTGGCCAAGGGGGACCCCAACCCCTAGACAACGACTCCGCCACAATAGGGAACAAAAAAAGGTTCTTTTTTGAAATTATACACATTGCATAAAAACCGTAAATATAAATCGTAAAATATAGAGACATAAAAAATGTTCAATATTATTTCCCTGTTAAATCAACTATGAATACGTCAAAAGGAAGAGTTATTTTGGTTCAGTACATTTACGTTATAACAAGACTTTATTTTTATGCGGCCAGCTTTCTATAATATTTTATTGTCTAAATATGGTGTGCACATTTTTTTGATTTCATTTTAATAATACTGCTTTTGTTTTTTTTTAAAGTATTTTAGAAAGTACTTTTATAATTTTGTTTATTTGCGCTATGAGTTATGTAGCCTTTGCATTTTTAAAGGAAAGCGCCATATGTTCTTTATCTCATAGACGCGGTTACAAATATTATATTACTTACAATTGTGATACGATGCAGTTTCGTAATTATATATTAAATTTTTGAGGGACGAGGGTGGTAGAGTTATTTCGGAAAACCTATCAGTTATGTTTATGTTGTACAAGTGGGAAAGAAATAGTAAATTTAGTTATTATGGTCGTCAAGATTCATTATTTAATAAATCACATCTTTTAAATAGTTAGGTAATGTTAAAAGGCACTGCATTAAGTGAAAACAACTGACGCGGTAAAATGGCATATCTCTGTTTCCATTAAGATTTTAACTAATAGATGAATCTGAAATTTAACTTGGCAAATAAAAATTGTAATAACCAGCAACTAATACTGGGATAAATGGTCAACACACTCCCGCTACTAATGCGGGTATATTTCTAGTATAAAATAATTAAATAATCGAAGATTGAAAGACAAAGTGAATTATATATATATATATATATATATATATATATATATATATATATATATATATATATATAGTTAAATGGTGGATGCTAGATTAAAGAAATAGTTAGCAAAATAAATTATATGCATAACAATTATTACCGCGGTAGACACTGTCTCTGTCATAATCTGAAATAATAATTGTAATTATGGTTTACTATTTTTTTAATGGTGGATGATGTGCTGTTAGGGTAAAATAAAAGAAATTCAATATATTTTTGCAAATTTAATTCGCAAAGAACTAAATAATAATTTATTTAATTATCATTTTATTTTTGGTTGTTTTTTATACAGTATTTGGGGCTAAACAAGCTTCTGCTATGTTTTCAAGCCTGCAGAAATTTTAAATTTGAATATTTTTATTTTTAAATTGTCTGGCACTCCTTTTTAAATTAAAAAAAAGTCATTAAATGTTCGATAAAAATATGTTAAAAACATTATAAATAGTGGATAAAATTATTTAATGTAATTTCAAATCGACTTTATTTTTATAGATAAATTTTAAAAAATCAATAAAAAAATAATAAAATTAAATTTTTTAAAATTGTCAGTATAATACTTACATAACTTCGTGTCAAAATTGTTGTCACGTTTATTGAAATTACGCTGAGAATGAAGGGCAAATTGCATAATTTATTTTTCATAGTCAGGAAGCGTAGTGAACAAGTGCTTAATTAAAACATTTTCGTGTTCTTTCCAAAATAAAACACTTTCGTGTTCTTTCCAAAATAAAACACTATCGTGTTCTTTCCAAAATAAAACACTTTCGTGTTCTTTCCAGAATAAAACACTTTCGTGTTCTTTCCAAAATAAAACACTTTCGTGTTCTTTCCAAAATAAAACACAGGGGAAATAAGACAGCTTAAAGAAAATATTTTTAAACTTAACGTTTTAAAAGAAATTGGTATCTTCATTATTTCCAGAAATATAAATTTTAGAGATAAACAGCAGCTGGGAACAACACAGTTTAAACACTCACTACCACCACCACCACTCACTATCACCAGCACTCACTGCCACCACCACTCACTACCACCACCCCTCACTACCACCACTCACTACAACAACTACTCACTACCACCACCCCTCACTACCACCACTCACTACAACTACTCACTACCACCACTCACTACAACAACTAATCACTACCACCACTCACTACAACAACTACTCACTACCACCACTCACTACAACAACTACTCACTACCACCACCACTCTCTATCACAACCACTCACTACCACAACCACCCACTAACACCACCACTCACTACCACCACCATTCACTACCGGCATCACTCACTACCACCATCATTCACTACCTGCATCACTCACTAACAACACAACTCACTACCACCACCCCTAACTTCAACCACTACTCACTAACACCACCATTCACTACCACCACCACTCACTACCACCACTCAGAAAACAACTACTCACAACCACCACCACCCTCTACCACAACCACTCACTACCATAACCACCCACTTCCACCACCACTCACTACCACCACAATTCACTACCGGCATCAATCACTAACACCATCACTCACTACCACCATCAGTCACTACCACAACCACTAACTACCACAACCACCCACTATCACCACCACTCACTACCACCACCACTCACTACTGCCACCACCAACTACCATCATCACTACTACCACTCACTACCACCACTCACTACCACCACTCACTACCACAACCACTCACTACCACAACCACTCACTACTACCACCACTCACTACCACAACCACTCACTACCACAACCACCCACTACCACAACCACTCACTACCACAACCACTCACTACTACCTACCAGTACTCACTACCACCACCATCACTACCACAACCACTCACTACCACAACCACTCACTACCACAACCACTCACTACTACCACCACTCACTACCACAACCACTCACTACCACAACCACCCACTATCACCACCACTCACTACCACCACCACTCACTACCACCACCACTCACTACCACCACCACTCACTACTGCCACCACCAACTACCAC
>CALYLW010000792.1:20000-150000 GCA_944989445.1 Ampullaceana balthica | reverse complement strand
GCCACGTAGTGTGGGGAGCGACTGGTCATCTCGTCCACTGAGGGACAGTGAAAATATGGATTGTTGTACTGTCTGCCACGGCAGAGTCAAAGAACGGGTAATCAAGCAACGTAACACTTTGAACCGTCGTAAATCTTATTGTGGATTTCAAATTCCTGATATCTCAACTTTCAGCAAGACGACATATCATGCCGATGGCCTTCAACGGCAATTACGTTCAAGAGAAAGCCGAAAACATAAACAAGTGACTACAGATGCCTTCCTTAAAGAGAGCACACCTGCAAAAGATTCTCACAAAGGTCATATCTGGCCTAGGTCAGAACGATGCAGGCCTGAGCAGAATCACTTGACCACTAAAACAACCGTCAACAGCTCTACACAAACAAACAATGTTTTAGAAGAGCCTATCAGACCAGAACGGCCCAACATGGCTGACTTGGGTCACGGGTACGACGGTCTAATTCCCCTGACCACAACCCACCTAGACCAGTATCACGGAAACACCCCAACTAACCAGGTCATCAACAAGCCAGAGGAGACGGCTCCCCAAAGAAGCAGGAGCTGGACAGGTCACGGCCTGGATAAGGCCATCTCCGCAAGCCAAGCCGCGAAGTCCCTTATGCTGCAGTCCTCCAACCGTGACGATGAGGTGATCGTCATCTCTACAGGGAGACGCAGAGACCAGCAACCCAATGCAGGAGTGGACCTACCGCCACCCGGGGTACCTCGCAGGTCAGCTCGCATCGCCCAACGTGCCAAAACGGACACGTAGACATTTTTGATTGCCACAAGATTTGAAATTTCTTAGTATAAGATTGCTTCTATTTTAATTATTGTGCTAATGTTGTATTTTGTAGGGTCTGAGATTATGACCAGGCATATTTGAATCCTATTGAATTATCAAATATTTTTTTTCACTACCTAGTGAAGCGAGCTTCCCTAGGACATGTCTGCAAGTTCTTGAAAGACTATTTGTAAATATGTGATGACTGCCACTGGAATTTTCGTCTTTGTTGACACTTTGCTGAGAATGTTTTTCACTTTAATAATGCGTTGCAAGAAAATTTAGTTAAGGTTAATTACCTTTTCATTAGTGGCAGACAGAAGAGCTAGTGTGAGCTATGATGCATTGGTCATATACTAAGTCCATGACCTGGTATAATCATTAGATCAGGTAGACCTGGAAGTGACTAAGACAGTTATCACTGACAAACTTTATTTGTTATGTTTATTCAAAGTGTTCTTTTTGAGTCAGGAACAGTCTGTCCATTTATTCGCTTTGTTCCATGCATCATGTACATTTTGCTCCCATTTACACGTGTAAATGTGCACTGTGTAATTTCTGATAGCGTTCAAAAGAAAGCTTGATTGAATGACTAAATACACATCCATCTCATCTGTCAAATCATTCATTACAGACTGCCACCATATACTTCATTCTCATGATTGTCATTATGGGTGATATGCTTTTCTTTGTTTGCTTCGGCAAAACAATATTTTGACCAGCGAGGGCGCTGGCATTCAGGGGCCTGGGGAAACTGTAGCCGTCTGCTAGAGTTGACCTCAGCAGTCTGCTGTAGTGACCTTCACGGGTCAGTGCAGGTTTACTCCAGCCCTCGATGCCACTGGAGTTCACCCAGAGTGACTGACCAACTCCCGGTGTTTTAATGCACGGGGGGGTCAGTCACGTGATTAGCAGGGACACACCGGTGGGCGAGTGACACACTGCCCCTGGTCTGTGTGAGAGGAGAGTGTGCGAAAAATAGTGTTGAGGTGGCGCATGGAGCGATGACTGATGTGTTAACTAGTTCATGGCCCATTCTTATTGTAATTCTGGAATAAACTGTTTGATATCCTACCGAGTGAATTGAATTTCATTGTTTTAAGTTAACTTAGCCACCACTCGGTTACATTGATGTCTTCTGTTACTGATTCACTAAACCAGGGGTCTGCGAACAGGTGTAAATTACCTCTTTTGGGGTTAAAAATGCAATTCTTGTGGAATATGGAGACTCATTTGGGACATATAAAATCCATTAGAATCCACGTCTTCGGGGATGACGTCAACATAAAATTTGATATTTTGGGGTAACGGGCAGAAAAGTTAGTCGGCCCCTGCACTTAATCATGCAGCTATGTTTTGTTTTATTTTCGTTCTTCTATTAGTTTTGTAGCTTTTTCGCTGAAGGTTTTCTGTCGGCATGTTCAAAAATCTGTGGCGTTTTGTCAGGCTCACTTATCCATTTTTAAAAATTAAACACTGTGTATCATTGTCAAACCTGTTTGTTTCGGCTTTGATTGGCTCCCTCTTCTTGGATTCATGAGATTTCGAACTTTCAGGGTAGACTTTATTCATCTTTGAATCTGCTATCTTCTCTGTGTCTTCTTTCTTTGGTTGATCTGATTTATACTAACGGGAAAAAGTGTGACGTCAATATTAAGTTAAACAAACATTAATAAATAAAAACTTGAATCTGTGAGGCTAGATCATAAAACGATTCATATGAATCTCAACATGCGAAAGACATCATTTATTATTTCGATACTGAAAAATATGTGTACTGATCTTTACCCAGGAAGGGCAAGACTAACATGCTAGTAGGGGCGGGTTCTGTAGCGGGAAAAATTGACAGCAATGCTGGATAACATTGGTGCTAGAAATTTCTAGATCCTGGAAAATTTTGGATACTGAATAGCAATTGATAAAATTGCACCCTGGTTAATAAGGGACAGTGGAAACTTCTTTATATTATTTTGATAACAGACGATTATATATCCTGGGTATTACTATTGCAAGATAGATAAACTCGGGTGCTTAATGATAGCAGAGGCTTGACTATTGAGGAGATAAAAAGGTACATATTTTAACAAATTAAAATAAATTTAAAGTTTCGATACTCAAGAGATATATCACTATTTTGAGTGGGGGGGGGGAGGCGTATGAGTCTGCGACCAGGTAAAAAGATTGTTTATAAGTAGTGATTTTGTAAGCATGCTATTTCAAGAACTGGCACAACTTCAGGACTATTTTCTCAACGGCTTACATGTTGTTAAAGTTTAGAAATAATGTTGTTGTTCGTCCGTCGTGATCGACGATGACCACTCTCATCATATTTGCTGGGCCGCCACATGTGTTAGAAATAATACTGCTTTATAAATACACACAAAAATTTAGTAAAGAATGATGTAGAGAGTAGCACTTCAATGTTTAAACGGTCGTATAGCTTTCTTCATTTTTTGGGGCTTATCACTATTACCTGTATCTTGTCAATTCTGAGAAACATTAACTTACAAGACGTGAATGAAAATATGCAAGAAAGTTAACACTTCTCATAAATATAATAATTCGTAAAAAGTACATTGGTTTATATCTTATGACTTTTGAAAATTCAATAAAACTTACTTTTATGAGAACTGTCGGGATGCTTACAGATTGTTGGTTTGTTGCATCATCATCACTGAAAACAATGGCACATTCAAAGCATTCTGTGGAGTTTTACAACAATTTTTATTGTGCTTTATATACATATACAAAACCAGTAAACGATTACTTTGTTTATTTTTGTATCTGTGGCAATTCTTAAAAGTTATTGATCTTTCATTGTATCTTCTACAGCGTAAAATCGTTTTTTGGTGAACAAACTTACACACTATTTTAAAGATACCAAAAGTTTCACATGCAATCAATTATTTGAAATACCTTTCATGGACTCGGCTGTGAAAGAAAGCTTCGAAGTGGAGAACACCATATACCGGAAAAGGGAATTAGCTTCTGACCGTTTTAGATCTTTCACATCAATGGGTTTGTGTTTATATGTTGAATTCTAGAACGGAATAAACAAGATCGCAATCAATAAAACATTTCATCAGTCAAAAGGACGAAAGAAACTTTTGAAAATTAAAATATTTACAACAGTATCTTGGGCCATTTGGACATTGATTTTTTTAAAATTCTAGATGAATGCGTGGATATCAATAATTTTGGATTAATATACAAAATAAGGTGAATTTTAAACTCCAATTTAAACTGGGTGGTGAGGTCTGCACCAAATCTCCACCAGATCTCCGCCAAATGTCAGCAAAATCACAAAAACGCTAGCAGATTCTCAACCAACTTTTTAAAAAGTCAATAAGATCCCCAACAAACTTCACCACAAATCAACTAGATCTGCACAAATCTCCACATGGAAAAAACTTCTTTTTAATTTCTTTACTCCCAGACTGTGTTCTTGTTTAAATAATTTGAAATAATTGATTGTAAGAATAATTTCTGATACAGACTCTGTGTTGAGCTTTGAACTTTTAACTAAACAGATCTTACACATCGATGAAAACTCTTCACAACAGAGACACCAACCTTCAATTAACAGATCGTATCATTATTTTATTAATTGCATGTAGTCAATTTTAAGTTAACTAATTAAAATTATTCACCATAATTAGGGCTGCGGAAATTAACGATTAATGGATCGATTAATCGTTAAAATTTTAATCGATTAAAATTAATTCATTCGATTAAAATTTGATTAAAATTTAAGAAAATATTTTTTATATTTTCCCCCCAAATTATTAGTAATTTATTTTTTAAGTTAATCAGTGGCGTAGCTATGGGATGGAGAGGGGGACACAATTCAAAATTCAAATTAGTGTCCCAAATCTTTTTTTACATTAAATATTACGCATCCGCCATGTATGTGGGGCCCCCAAAGAGGTTTACCCCCCCCCCGGCTCCAAAACCCCTACAAATTCCTAGCTACGCCCCTGAAACTACTTACATACTTTTCATTCTTCTTCTTCTTATTATTTATTTAGACGTGCAGACGTAAACATAAAGGTTTTTCTTCCTTATTTCTTGCATAGCTGATCGAATTTGTTGTGTTAGGTCACACAATTTTGAGCAATGGAATTACCGCAATTTTACCAAATATATTGAATAGCGACTTAAGGGGATCTATATATGCGTTATAAAAATATAATTAATCGAAATTATCGATTAAAGTATCCCTATTAATCGAACAAAATGTTGTTAAGCAGTACCAGCCTTATTCATAACTATTATAATGTTATGATATTTTCTTCGAAGGTCAGCGGTAAACATACCTCAGGTGTGGGTGGTGTAACAAGTCTTTGAAAGTCTTCTTGACTCCTGACACCAATGGCCGTCACATATTCTTTGGTTTTAAGAATCTCTCCAAAATATGTGAAGAGTTCATCTCCACCCTCAATTAAAAGTAAAAAAGATTCTGTGAAAACAAAGTTGAAACATAAGACACGCTTTAAACTGTCTTGATCTGTCGATTAAAATCAAACAGAAGGCTCACTGCGAATGGTAGTGATTTATTGATAAAGGTGACCTTAAAAAGTTAAGGTTTTATCTGTCAACGAAACATCTCTTTTTAATAGCAGAGATTTGTGATTTTATTCAGAATTTAAACGTGTTTCATAATTAGTTTTCAATAGTTAGATGTCTTAAAACCAGACACGTGCACTGGAATACTTAATAACGTACTAAAGAGTGCATAATAACTATTACACAGTACTTAATAATGTATAATAATAGCTATTCATGACATATTTGCCATATGCGTCCTAAAATGTAGATACACTGCTTGCTACCGGATTCATAAAATCACAACTTTAAACATAAATAACACAAGCCCACTAACCTAAATTTTTTTTATTTATAGTCGTTTGCCTACTGCACCCTACACGATACCACTAGAGATACTAAAATAATAATAATAATAAAATATATTTTATAAAAACTTCCCACCCCCTACGTCCTCACAATAACACAATCTTTTATTTTTCTGAGCACACTCCCTAACGAACTATTTAAACCCCAACATTCCGACGAACTAACGCGAATAGCTTACAACTACGTGAAGGAAAATTGACCATCCATGACAGTATTATAGAGTACTTCATAACATATTATACCGACATCATAAGATAATGATAATAATGAAGAAAACCTTCTTTTTAAAAAAAATAAATTTTCATCTTAAAATAAGTGTATGTTACCTCTAGACTTGAACATGTCTAACAGAGGTTGGGAAACCTTTGTGATGACACCTTTAGTTAACAGCAGCTGTCTGCTAGAAAGCCTCACAATTATCTAAAATGAAAATGTGAAGTATTATAAATCCTTTAGGAAAAAATAACGAACGTCTACGCCTCTGATAACAACAGCGCCGTATGGCGTTCTTAAAAACAAAAATAAAACGATAGTAAAAGAAAGCGGTGTTCGATGCCTTACACTGGTTTCACTTTTTTCAATTTAAAGATTTAAAGAGATTTTTAAAAATATTAATATAGTTCAGGGCCAGGAAAAAAAATGGATCCTTTCGTTCTTAGAAGTAAAATGATTAGTTTTAATGGGTTCTACACAGTATTTTTGACATTTAAATTTTGCAGAAGGAAATCATTAAGGTCTCTTCTCTTATCTATACATAAGATAATTGCGTCCACGGACCATGCTGGTCTGTTGGCAAGTGACACAGAGTTCACTGTGCACGGCCATGAGGGTTCTATGCAATTCCCAGCCGCTTTTGTTTCCCTAACTAGTTTCAGGTGCACACTCAATGCTTGGTGGACTCAGGGACACCCTTGGCCCCAAGAACAAATGCCCTACCTCATGGAGGTTCGAACCCGTTGCCATCGGTAGGCCAGCCAAGCCCACATACATACCATTCGACCACCATGCACCTAAATCCTTTCCAAATGTAAATATCATTTTGTTTACATTTATGTAGGATTTATTCTTTGAATGCACGCTATAAGACAGTCGGTCTCTCGTTACACTACACCCCTCTAAAAATAAAACTGCTCAAATGTATCAGAAATCTAAGTGTGTTTTTTTTAATTTGACATGCAATATCAGAGTGGCAATCACGTTGAGATTCAGTGGTTCTCACTATATGTTACCTGTGGAGTCCATTTTATGTCCAGCTGACGAAGAAATTCTACCAGTTCCAATGGATGATCCTCGTTGTCATCTCCATCAGAAGGTATACAATAAAACTGCAAACATCAGAAAATAATACTTACATATATAATACACAATTTTAGATGACATTCAGTCGTTTGGTTACAGACTCAGTCAGTACATCATTCGTTCGGTCAGCCATTCGGTTGATCGATGTGCAAAGTTAAGTACCTACGCGAATGCACTAAGTCATTGAATAAACTGAGTGAATTCATGAGTGTTTCCAATTACCTGCTTAAATTCATGAGTTTATTCACTTACCTGCGTGAATTTATCTTCTTTATTGTTGTTTGCGTAGATTCTATTCTGCGAGACATTTAAGTTTGGAACGTGGTTTTGAGATTTCTTGGTGTCCATATCGTTCAATGGCAAGGCTTGACTTGTTCCTGTATGACCCTGATCAACATCAGATGCCATTGTGTCCTTATTGTCTAGTGGAAAGGCTTTACCTGTTCCTGCTTTGCCCTGATCAACATCAGACGTCATTGTGTCCCTATTGTCCAGTGTCAAGGCTTGAACTGTTCCTGCATGGCCCTGATCAACATCGGACATCATTGTGTCCCTATTGTCCAGTGTCAGGGCTTGAACTGTTCCTGCGTGGCTCTGATCAACATCAGACGTCATTTTGTCCCTATTGTCCAGTGTCAAGGCTTGACCTGTTCCTGCATGGCCCTGATCAACATCGGACATCATTGTGTCCCTATTGTCCAGTGGCAAGGCTTGACCTGTTCCTGCATGGCCCTGATCAACATCGGACATCATTGTGTCCCTATTGTCCAGTGTCAGGGCTTGAACTGTTCCTGCGTGGCTCTGATCAACATCGGACATCATTGTGTCCCTATTGTCCAGTGGCAAGGCTTGACCTGTTCCTGCATGGCCCTGATCAACATCGGACATCATTGTGTCCCTATTGTCCAGTGTAAAGGCTTGAACTGTTCCTGCATGGCCCTGATCATCAACATACGTCATTGTGTCCCTATTGTCTAGTGGAAAGGCTTGAACTGTTCTTTCATGGCCCTGATCAACATAAGACGTCATTGTGTCACTATTGTCCAGTGGCAAGGCTTGAACTGTTCTTTCATGGCCCTGATCAACATAAGACGTCATTGTGTCACTATTGTCCAGTGGCAAGGCTTGAACTGTTCTTTCATGGCCCTGATCAACATAAGACGTCATTGTGTCACTATTGTCCAGTGGCAAGGCTTGAACTGTTCTTTCATGGCCCTGATCAACATAAGACGTCATTGTGTCACTATTGTCCAGTGGCAAGGCTTGAACTGTTCTTTCATGGCCCTGATCAACATAAGACGTCATTGTGTCACTATTGTCCAGTGTCAAGGCTTGAACTGTTCCTGCATGGCCATGATCACATGAGATGACATTGTGTCCGTATTTTGTTCAAAGAAGCTTGAAATATATATTTGCTCACCATTGAAGTTGTCGATATGGTCTAAATGGTAGAAGGAACACAATAATTATGCTAAAATTGGGATAGTTTGATTTAATTTTAGGAAAGCTCTTAATTGAACTCAACGTTGATGTATCTAACATCATCAAATAAATTAAAAATAAAATTTAATCTTAACATGTGTGAATAAATATAGAAAAAAAAATATAAATGTAATTTTTTTAATTTACGTAATTTGTATCAAGAAATATTAGATGAAGTTAAATAGCATGGCTAAGAAAATAACATAAGGGTACAAATAGTATTCTTATAATTTCTTTAAGCTACAGAATGATTGACATTTATTCTCTACTATGAATTTTTTCCCAAAACTTTTCTATTTTTCTAAGACACCAAATAAATTATATAATAAATCTTTAAAATGAAATAATGTTCTTTAAAAGCAAAACTTAGCATAGTTATATCAGTGAACTGGTACACATCTAAAAAATGAATTTGGTGTTTCGGAGAAAATTCTTGCTAAAAGGTTACTTCAGCTCTGAAACACGCCAGAAGAGAGTCAAGACAAATAGATTAAATAGATTTTCTGTCAGATAGGTTAGAAAATAATGATCAAATAGATACTATCTTACTAGACTTCCCAAAAGCATTTGACAAAGCTCACCACCTTAGTTTACTAACAAAACCTAATTACGTTGGAATCTCAGGTCCTTTACATCAATGGATCCAAGACTTCCTTTTAGGTAAGGAGAAAACTGAAATAATTAATGGATCTAAATCTGCACAAATAACTGTTACCTCAAGAGTTCCACAAGGAACTGTGCTATTTCCCTTACTCTTTTTAATTTATATAAATGATTTACTCAACAATATCTCAACAGGAACAAAAGTTAGGTTTTTTGCGGATGATTGTATAATCTATAGAACAATTAAATCAGAACAAGATAGCAACATTTTACAAAAACAACTTGAATTGATGAATTGGGAAACTAACTGGAGTAAGTCTTTCCACCCAGAAATGTGTCAACTGTTAAGAGTAACAAAGAAAGAGAAACAAATAAATTCAAAATATTTCATTCATGGAAAAGAACTAACACAAACTAAAGATGCAAATACTTAGGAGTAATAATACATGAGAAGCTATGATGGAATCCAAATGTGAATGAAGTTATTAAAAATCAAACAAAACCTTAGGCTTTATAAAATAGAAACGTTTACAAAATGTAATAGAGATATAAAACTAAAATGCTACCTCACTTTGGTGAGACCTGTACTAGAATATGCATCTTCTGTATGGGACCCATCCACCAAAGAAAACATTGAAAAACTAGAACAAATTCAAAAAAAGAGCTGCCAGATTCATTACTGGAGAATATTCAAAAACTGACAAGAATAACACCATTAGTTATATAAATAAACCTTGAAACACTAGAGGATAGAAGAACCAAGAGTAAAGTAGTAATCATACATAAAGCAATTAACTCTAATTTAGAAATACAACACAAAGATAACTTAATAAAACCCTCAGATAGACATAAGGATAAAAACACCTTTCTTATTCCGTATGCAAGAACAAACACATACAATTTTAGTTCTTCCCGTCCGGAAATTCGGGCGTGGAATGGGTTGCCTGAAGAGACCAGGAAAACCAAACACTCTATCAACATTTAAAACTCTAATAAGAATGCAGGCAATAGCACAAACCATAGATAAGCATATGACGCAATAATCTTCTGTATAGAAGGAGCGTCTGTAACAGATAAGATAAGTTAAGGAATCGTTCGCTTAAATAGTTTCACCCTGCGTGAAAGTTGCTATTCCTCACGATCAAAACTCGTCAGTTCAAATAAATATATTTTGAGCTAGACACGTTGTTATACGTCAAAGTGATTTGAAGTTAACATTGAGTTGATGTTATGTACCTATGATAGGCTATTAAAAAAAACAGCAATACGTTGTGGCAAACTTTTTTTTAAAGTGGCTTAAGTTTTTGTTTGAAATATTGACATTATAAAATTCCTGTAAAAATAAAAAAAGAATAAGTCTGTTCACAGCCATACATAAAGCGGACAATGCAAGCCAAAATATAGGATATTCTGGAACTTAAGTTTCTGCTTGCAAAGTACGGTACGACCTATTACTCCGAAAATATCTAACTAAACAACCCGTAAAAACAAAGTTTTTGACTATAAATCCCTTATATATGAGACTTTACTAAAAGTATTGATTATGTTTAATATAATACGCACCGCGCGACATACCCCTGTAAAATCGAGGGCTGGAGTGAAACTCCAGTGACCCGTCGAGGTCAACTATAGCAGATGGCTAAACATGCTATATATAAATAAACTAAAAATGCATTAATTTAACTACGGTACATTATTCGATCTGAAACTTTGACAAAATGCATTGTTGGCTGACACAAGTCTATGTGCAAAATTTCAGCTCGATATGATTATGAAAAGTGAGTCATGTTTGACTTTTGTTTTTCCGCGGGTGGGACCACGACAGAGAGTTAGAGGTAGAGAGAGAGAGAGAGAGAGAGAGATAGAGAGAGAGAGAGAGAGGTAGAGATAGAGAGAGAGAATGACAAGACGGTGAAGTTAATATAAGGGATTTAAAAATGAAACATGTATATGTCTCCTAAATTCCAAATGAATTCACTGCGATACAATAACATAAAATGAACTAAAACTCAAAAGGCAAGCATCGTCACATGTTAGTATTGTAGAAGATCTGCCTTAACTCTCTTTATCTACTTCTACTACTCTCGTTCCAAGCAATAAGTCCAACACGCCACTAAGCAAGACAGTTCTTTTATTTGAGTACAACACTTCTCATCTGGCCGTCACTACGTTCTTAGTCCTCAGTCACTGTGCTCAGTCTGCGTTACGTTCCTGTGTTCTAGTCGCATCTCAGACTCCTATACTTGGCACCCTAGCTTTCCAACTCGTGGCTCCCTGACTTAGTGTTCTGTGGCTCCCTGGCTTCGTGCTCTCGGGTCTAACAAGTCCCTGTCCTTATATAGCTAGCCTAAACTATGCGGGTGATACTTGAGATGCCCTCCTCATTAAAGACATTAAAACGAACGGCATTCATCTTTTCCCCCGAGTTCACATAAATAACATTTGGCATCTCACTGGACTATGGTCAGGTTGACAGCAATAAAAACTTAGCTACGGTCACTGTTGTATCCTAACACCCCCAGGGCATGCCCCTTTGGCTGCGGTGCACCCACCCCTACTCGGTTCACCTGTCCCTGTCCTGTCCCCTGGGTAACCTGTCCAAATCGCCCGTACGCGGTTCTCTACAGTATCAATGATGCATACCACATCAGACTTTTCTAAAGCAATTTTCATTTAAAGCTAGCTAAGTAGCGATGAATCAATCGGTAAATCCAAAAATTCATCTTTTAATTCTTCGGAACGCTGGCTTCACCTAGTAAACCGATAATAGATATTGTTTAAATGTAGTTTCTTTTTTTCATTCAGGTCATGGACGTAACGCTGGAGTTCGTTTTCAAGAGATACCCGATGCCCAGCTATCTCCTTCTCTCAATTTTTTTTCTATTTCACTTTTTAAAACTCTACCATACTGCAGGGTTTCCGAAACATCACAATATTCATAATATTTTCTTTTTATCTTTGACAATTTCGCAGCTTGGACAAAAATGCAACATGATCATCGTGAAATGAAATAATGTGCGTTTCCTTTCCCCGAAGTACACGTTAACCCCAGGGACGGATTAAGACTGAACGGGGCCCCTGGCTGCAATTCAAACTGGGGCCCTATCCAGCTAGCGTCCCTTTAAATAAAATTACTGCTTGCCGCTTATATAAGACTGTACTGTAACTTGTAACTAAATAGTCCATTGGTTCCTTGCTCCTAATTTGTCTGTACTCCGGGATAGGATTCATCAAAAAACCGAACACAAAGAAATATATGTTTGCCAGGAAACTAAAATTGAGTCTAAAAAGATAATTTTGAAAACAAAGACAAATGAAAAAAAAAGTATATGCCTCCGTATGGAATTGAACCCGCTACCGCTAGCGCTACAAGCCAACACGCTGCCACAAGACCACAAGAGCTTGTCAAGAAATTTTAAAAGATATAAATAGCATTCATTAATATTTTCTCTTATTGAGGCAATCAAATCAAGTTCTTCGAAACTGAGGCTATCGGGCCCGAATAGAGGTCAGATGAATAGATAAGATTTTAATAATTTATTTACTTTATGATAATTTTAGGGATTCATGCAAACATTTGTCCACCTTTATTATAAAATATACTAAATTCGGGGGCCCCTAGATTATCGGGTGCCTCTGACTTCAGCCCGTTTACGTTAATCCCCGATAGGTTAACCCTATTGTGATGTTCTAATATATCTCATAGACATATTCGTTTACTTAACCAAGGTTCGTCGTTACAATATAAAAAAAAATGTTATTTATCAAAGTCACCGTTCACTTTTCCATTTTGACAAAGAAATAAACTTTTTAAAAATTGCATTATAATGATTTTTAGTTAACTGTATAAGTTGTCGAACCCGCAGTAGACCCACTGTGACCTATAGGTTTTGAAAACATGCCATCGATTTTAGTTCAATTAAAGTTGTCAATAACAAGCTTTTACCAGTGTTTAAAGCGGATAGAAACCTAGACATGATAGGTCATGATGGAATGCGGGACTAGCCTTGTGGGTGAGGAATAAAGGGGTTATTTTGTGGGGAGACAGGTATGTTAATTTTTTAACTTTATGTTGTGTAACAAATTATTACACATACCCTTCAATATGTAAGAAATTTCATTTTATTTTTTATTTTTTCCTGAAATATTTTTTTGATTGAGGTTGGCAGAGTGGACACACTAGCGATGATTTTTTAAAAAAAAGAATTTAAATAAAGAATATTTTACATTTAATACACAAAATAAAACTACTTAAAATGTGACGATAAAGAACGAGCATTACATTTAATGATGCGTTTTTCGTCAAATTGAAACATGACAAAAGATATTTTAAACGATGACTACTGGGGAGCTTTTGTGTTCTATTAGTTTATGGTGACTTTAGTGTTTACTACTACTACTACTAGCAATACTCGCTGGGTCTGGGTCTGGGTCTGCGAGGAGAGGCGTGAAGCAGGCGTTGGGGTTTGCAGTTAAGACAACTCTTGTCGGATAGCTGGCTGGAATTCCCAAGGGAGTGAACGACATGCTCATGACCATGAAACTCCCACTGGCTGGAAAGAAACACCTCACCATCATCAGTGCCTATGCTCCAACCATGACCACATACAGATGAAGTGAAGGCAAAGTTTTATGAAGAACTTCACACTGTCATTGCCGACGTTCCAAAGGCGGACAAACTCATCTTGCTAGGTGACTTCAACGCAAGAGTTGGTAAGGACAACGTTGCCTGGGAAGGAGTCCTTGGTCATCATTGAGTGGGTCACTGCAACAGCAACGGTCTTCTTTTACTCCAGACCTGCGCTGAACATGAACTGCTGATCACCAACACGATCTTCTGCCTCCCAACCCGTAACCAGACGTCATGGATGCACCCCTGCTCGAAGCACTGGCATCTTATTGACTACGCCATTGTGAGGAAGAGGGACAGGCAGGATGTACGAGTGACAAAGTCCATGTGTGGCGCTGAATGCTAGAATGACCACCGCCTCATCATCACCAAGCTCAACATCCGCATTCAGCCGAAACGGCGACCGCAAGGGAAAGAAGGCCCACAAACGGCTAAATGTTGCCAAACTAATGACCGCCAGCTGTAAGCAGTCCTTGGTGGATGCTCTGGAATAGCGCTTGAAATCCACCTCTCCAGGCAACCAGAACGTGGAGGCAGACTAGGCGTCACTCAGAGAGCTGGTTTACACCACAGCTTCAGAGACTCTAGGGCACCAGACCAGGAAACATAAGGACTGGTTCGATGAGAACTGCGAAGACATGAAGCAGTTATTGGATCAGAAACACCTACTACACCAAGCTTACCTCAATAATCCCAGGTCCATGGCAAGGAGAGATGCACTCAACAACATACGAAGGACTGTACAGCAAAAGCTAAGTCAGATGCAGGACGATTGGCTCAGCAACAAAGCCGACGAGATCCAAGGCTATGCAGACAAGCGTGACTATAAAAACTTCTACAACCCTTTGAAACAAGTGTATGGCCCCACGCCCTCAGGATCAAACCCCCTCCTCATCGCAGACGGTAACAAACTCATCACTGACAAAGAGAAGATCTTGAAGAGGTGGGCCGAACATTTCGAAAGCGTCCTAAATCGCCCTTCGACAATCAACGAAGAAGCCATCAATCGTCTCCCCCAAGTGCCCACAAACAAAGCACTGGATGACCCCCCCCCCAACCTTGCTCGAGACCCAGAAAGCAATTTATCTTCTCTCCAGTGGCAAAGCACCTGGTTCTGACGCCATACCAGCTGAGGTCTACAAGGAGGGAGGAACAGCCCTGACTGAAAGGCTCCGCCAGCTATTTCTCTTGATATGGCAGCAAGAGACGATCCCGCAGGACTTCAAAGATGCCATCTATCATACATCTTTATAAGAAAAAAGGAAGTAGACAGGCTTGTGACAACCACAGAGGCATATCCCTGCTATATATCGCAGGAAAGATCCTTACCAGAATCCTGCTCAACCGCCTCACGGTCCTCCTTGACCAAGGACTCTGTCAGGGAAATATTATAACTAATGGGGTTTTCCCGGTGTGTATGTGTTTGTACGAGTCTGTGGTGCAGTGCGGAATAGTGCGCATGGTATGGAACACCATGACGTAGGATGAGAAGGTGTGACGCGTGATAGTGAACGTGACGTAGGGACGGTTGAGAGTCGATAGTGAGTTAGAGCTTTGCGGTTGTTGCGTGCGGAATGACCTTGTTGGACGTTAATAAAACTTATGTATGTTATAATGGTGTTGGCGTTACTTTGAGTTGTAGCCTGTCCTTGTGGTCATTACAAGTACCCAGACAACGACGTAACAGACTCCTGCCTGAAAGTCAGTGTGGATTCCGAAAAGAGCGAGGAACCATCGACATGGTGTTCGCTGCCAGGCAGCTGTAAGAGAAATGTCAGGAGCAGAACTTCAACCTGTTCTCCACCTATGTCGACCTGACCAAGGCTTTTGACACCGTTGGCAGAGAGGGTCTGTGGTAGATAATGGCCAAGTACGGTTGCACAAGGAAATTCATCGTCTTGGTGAGACAATTCCACGAGGGCATGCAGGCCAGAGTCCAGAACAGCGGAGAGTTTTCTGATCCTTTCACAGTCACAAACGGGGTCAAGCAGGGCTGCATCCTTGCACCAACACTGTTTAGTCTCATGTTTTCCACCATGCTGACAGAGGCCTTCAGAGACGAGGATGTTGGTGTCAACCTGAGGTACCGCACAGATGGCAAAGTGTTCAACCTTCGGAGGCTCCATGCAAAAACCAAGGTTATGACAGACATCATCAGAGACCTCCTGTTTGCTGATGACTGTGCCCTCAACGCTGTCTCAGAAGCCGACATGCAACGCAGCGTTAACCTGTTCTCCAGCGCCTGCACAAACTTTGGTCTGACGATCAACACCAAGAAGACTGAAGTCCTCCATCAGCCTGCGCCTGGAAGGCCCTACGTTGAGCCCAACATCACTGTAAATGGCCAGAGACTCAACACAGTGAAACGGTTCACATACCTGGGCAGCACACTGTCGCAAAATGTCACCATCTATGACGAAGTTAGCGTCAGAATTGCCAAAGCCAGCTCCACTTTTGGCAGGTTGTACCCAAATGTCTGGAACAGAAGAGGCATTACCATCCAGACCAAGCTGAAAATGTACAGGGCGGTGGTGCTCACCACACTGCTATATGCGTGTGAAACATGGACTGTGTATCAGCGCCATGCTAGGAAGCTTAACCACTTTCATTCAAAAAGCCTCAGGAAGATCGTCGGCATAAAGTGGCAGGATAAAATACCAGACACAGTGGTACTGACCAAGGCAGGTCTCCCCAGCATATTCACACTCCCGATACAGTCCCAGCTTCGTTTAGCAAGGGCATGTGGTCCGAATGCCAGACGAGAGACTGCCAAAGAGACTCTTCTATGGCGAGCTCCAGCATGGCCAGCGGTCCCACGGTGGGCAAAAGAAACGCTTCAAAGACACACTGAAAGCCTCACTGAAAGCGTTTGCTATCAACCCAGACACGTGGGAACTTGCTGCAATGGATCGTTCCACATGGCTTTCTTCCATCCACGAAGGTGCCAAGTCATGCGAGGCAAACCGGATCACCTCCGCTTAAAAGAAGAGGCAAGCCCGAAAGGCCCGTGCTTTCAACCCTCCTGGAGATGTCCCACTCGTCCCTTGTCCCTTCTGTTCCCGAACCTTCCGTGCAAGGATTGGCCTCATCAGCCATCTGCGCACGCACAAACAAAGCCAGTCCCACCAACCCTCGGATGGCTAGAGTGGTCTTCGTCGAATCGACGGACGAACAACAACACTAGCAATACTACTTCCACTACTACTACTACTAATTAATAATAAAAAATATATACTTCTACTGTTAACTATGAGGTTTTGGGGGCTAATATCTTTTACTATTGTAATTTTTCTTCGGATATGAGTGTTACGTTAACACTATAGTATAACATTGATTCGGCCACGCCCAGATGAGGGATCCAAATAAAGAGTTTCCAATGAGGTCAATACTTTGGATTTGATTGACACTTTTTAAAAATCGTGGAAGCTATTTGCCCCCCCCCCTCCACGCACCTAAAAAAGAAAAAGAAAAAAAGAAATGGCTCAATAGCCGATTCTCTTATATTTGTATATCATTTACTGACTTGTCTTATCGCATCTTGTCCTATCCAACTTTATTCCATTTGTTCAGTTTTCATGGTTTTTCAGTTTTGTAACAGATGCAGACGCATTTTGAAAGCTGTGAAATGATGGAGGAAGTGTGCATCAGAAAGTTAAAAGTGATGTTTTCGGAGGCAATTTTCATACACAACTGGACTTGTCTTAAGGAAAATTTTGAGATACGAAAGCGACTCCAGAATGATTTAATTTTGATTATCAAGGTACTTCTGTTTATGCAAGAATTTAAGGGTATGTAAAATGTTGAGGTGGTTTAATTGTAAAGCATGAAGCATGGCAATGGATGTCATACATATATTATTGCCAAATTGCAAAGTACAATCTGTATGTGTTAGTATGTGTTAAAATCGAGAAAGGTAATATTAGTCCACCATAAATTTTTATTGAAGAACTTATTTTAGTTTACTCAAATACAAACCTTAGATTGTAGCACATAATAAACTACGTCAGCTTTGTCTATGCACTTGTTAACTTTTGTGAAATGATATTTAAAACCTGTTAAAGCTACAAGAATGTTTATGATTGTGTTAGATTTTGAAATCATTGTCCCATCGATGGTAGCACAGCATAAGGCTTTATTATTTTTTTTCTAGATTAAGGTCTTGTTTAAGAGTTATGACACATCAAGGCCTTACTAGGTTTGATTTGTGATATATTTTCGTTATGATACATCGATACATTGTTAGATTTCGTCTCTAATTTCTTCATATGGTACACATTATGGAACAATTCATTAAGTAAGATCAACGTGATTTGGTCTTGTTTTTTCAAGTGTGCTTGTATTATGGTTACCACACATCACAACAGACAGCCATTAAATAGAAGCAATAATTATGCACCTCTATTGGACTATAAGCCAGTCAGGTCGTATACACTAAGTAGCGTACCTAGACATATTTTCATTGAGGTTAAATTTCTCTGAAGGACACACCCCTGTAAGCCTTTAGATTACTTAAAATCAATTTATTCAACGGTAGAGTTTTTCCAGGGAAATGTAATAAATACAATTCATTAAAAACAACTTTATAGTGTATGTCTATTTTTGTTTGATTGTTTGGTTATTTTCTTTTTTGTTTATACCTTGTCATAGTTTTACGAAAGATAGCATTAGGGAAATTGTATTTAAGGTAAATATTGCAAACAAATGTATTTTAAATAACTAAAAATGCCCAAATATTATTTTTATAATAGAAATTAAGAAAATATAATTTTTTATCGAGTAGCTCGGACACCAATTAAACATTTTAATTAACATAGACAAAAGTGAGGTTTTAGTGACACAAAATATATAAATGGCTAAGACTAAGATATAACAACAGTGTGGAAAGTGTAATCTTTAATGTAGTGTCTTGAGTCAGCTTGAAGTAATATGTTAATCTGTGATTGTTAAATATTGAACCTCACTTTAGTCATAGATGGCACAAATGTCAAGCAGACAAAAATGCAAGAAACTTGAGAATAACTTGCAATGATTTTTAGTGAGTTGAAAACAAAATCATGGAGAGATTTTAAACACAATCTCAGATAATTAAGACAATCAATTTATTTATTTTATATATTTCTTTGCTTTTGTATTGTTTTTAATGAAAATATTTCTACTATAAAGCCATAAATAAAATTAACTGTCGTTAGCTTTTTTCTAAAATAAATATTTATGTTGTCGAATGTGCATAGTGGTTTAACATAATGGTTTTATAATTTAGAGGGGTGCCTATTAAAGAAAGTATTATGAATTAATATTTCATGCAATTGCAATGTAAGAGCTCACTGCAAGAAAACTTTGAATTGTTATCTTTAGGCCACTATGTCATATATTAATATGTCGATCTTTTGCAAAAGGGAAATTTAATGGTTTAAATTTAAATATTCAAATAATAATACAAATACAAGGTATTTTAATATATAAATTATAAAATTATGTTATAAAGTATAGATATATTAAAACTAGGGCTGTTGACGATTAACTTAAATTGCATCGTTAACTTTTGAAATATTAACCATTAATAAATCGTTAATGTCGATTAAAGCCAAAATTAACAATTATGATGTCATAAGTAACACTTATTAAACGTTCTTGTTGAAAATCGAAGTAACATTGGAATGTCTCCTTTATATGTCATCTTTAAACCAACTACGCAAAAAGACAAGTGTTTAGACATTATTTGGTTCAAGTGATGAGCGGGTCTAATTGACAATATAACCAGCCCAGCTGAACAATCATTCACATGGAACTGAGGTAACTGGTATCCACAAAACGGTCTTTGCACCGAATGACATTAACGGATATCGGTGTTCATTAAGTTTCCACCATTGTAGAGGGTTAATGAATTCAAGAACTTCCTTTTCCATTTTGTAACGTAGTAATTCATCAGATTCATCTGTCGTCATTGTATGTCTCTGAGTCAGACTCCATTACTGCCATTAGCTTAATAACGCTTTTCATTTGGTTTGATAGGTAGGCGAAGTGTTAGAACCATGGTAAGCATATTTTATCAACATTTTTAACATTCCCGTCAGTCAATAGTTTAAAACCAAAATGTTGGTGTAATCGTCAGGATATTTGTTGTTTTTCATCGTTCACTATTTTTTATTATATATTTTTTTAACTTTTTGACTTCCAAAAATATGTAAGTGCTTGGTCGATTAATCGTTAAAAAATAATTTAAACGTTAAAATTTTTTAACGATTAATCGAGAATTAATCGTTAATTTCCGCAGCCTTAGTTAAAACAATTTCATTTTCACGAAATAAAATCTGAAATAAACTGATTTAAGTCATAGATTAAATATGTTGTAGATTAAAATATTGGTAATAAACTCACCTATTGTTAAGTCACCGTAATCCCTGCCTGTTTGTCAATGGAATGATTTAGAAAAAGCATTTAGGTGTTTTGGGCGTAACATCAGGTGTTGAAAGTAATAAATGGCACAGACGCATTGATGCGTAACGTTTATTTTTCTTTAACATTTTCTTGAATTTTAATATATTTAATGTATCGATTTTTTAGTGTAATCGGGGTGGGAAATCAATGTATTAATGTGGTCTATTTAATCGATAAATGAAGGCTGGGGCGTGTTTTGGAGTAAGCGGCAATGATACGAAAGTTAAAACAAATATTTTACTTTAGAGCAGGGGCGTTCAATTTTTTTGCATGGTGGGCCATATTCTTTGGAGTAAAGATATTCGGGGGCCAGATAAAAATGATAACAAAAATGACATAGGTTGATAATTTTTTAATTTTTAAATGTTAATGTTAAGGGTGAAACTGAGATCTTGAATGCAGTAGATAGGTGAGGTCGGGTTCAATGCCACTGGTTTATATACGTATGATATCACGCAGGTGAGAGTCACTTATTCTCGTCCTCACACGGTTCTTGTTAAAATTTGTAACTGAAAATATCTGCTCATACAAGTATGTCGAGCCAAACAAGCTGAGCATTTTCTTAGCAAATGTTCAAATCTCTTTGAATCTCTCTTTATCCAGCTGACGGTAAAAGACAATGAGAGAAATTATTGTTGTCTGTTACGACATTCTGCATCATTTTGCAACTCAAAGAGTTCCAGCTGCAGATTATCAAGGTCAACAGAGAAATGTGTAGAACAATAACATGATTTCCTTTTCAATAGTTGCAATGTCCTGAAATCGTCTTTGAAATTCATCGCCTGTGATGTTATATCTTCAACATACCTCTGCATTTGCTCATTGAAGCTTCTTTCTGGAAAACTTGTCATGATATACTAAAGTAATGGGAGTAAGACTGCAATCAGGCTTTTAAATAGGTAAATGTATAATATAAAAACAGGGTATTAGTAGGCCTGACAGGACGTAACACAACAGCGAACGTTTCGGCAAAGAGCCTTCATCAACGGACAAATAGTACACAAATGAAACGAATAAAACGGAATAAAAAAAAACAACTTAGCTGCCGTGAAATCCAAGTAGTCCAGTAGAGATAAAGTAAGGAGAGAAAAGTAAGAGCTTATATAGGAAAGGATAGGGTGGGTGTGGCCAATCAATCAGCTTGTCAGTGCGAACAGAACGTTGATCCCATGTGGTGTAAGAATCCCATACTCATGGATTAGTCTATTTTCAGTTGGGGAAATGTTTTTTTTTGTATTATACATAAATTTGTTATGAATAATCTTTCTTTTTACCACTATCACATTTAAGTAATTGGCAATGGAGTTTAACTAATTAAATTGAATTGATAAGGTAGAAAAATCAATTTTAAAAATGTTGATACTAAAAAGTAGAAAATAAAATATTGTAAAAAAATCTTTTTTTAAAAAGGACACACTTTTATTTACATATAGTAAGTGCACTAAAATGAAGAAAATAAAAATTTTCCTATGAAAAAAGGTGAAATCGGTGAACCTATCTACTTCACATAAACTCCAGTCCCCTAGGTGCGTGACGTCACTTTCCCCGACATTTTTCATATAACATAAGTTTGGACATTTTTTTTGTCCGTTTTTGTCCGACAGTTTGGCCTTTTACCCAAATTATAATCTGGCAACCCTGTGCGTTGAAACCATTGTTTACGCGATAGTGTTTAAGCTCAAGGCGTTCATTAAATTGATGCTATATCAGTGATTGCGAACCTTTTTGTGTCCGCAAGCCTAAATTTCAAATAAAACCTAATTATATATAGAAAAGTAATAACACGAAGTGCTAGCAAAGTGGTTTGATTAAGGAAATTATATTTTAATGGCTTGCCGGCTAATGAGGCTCTGCGTGCCGTCTGTGGCACGCGTGGCATAGGTTCGCCATCATTGTTCTATATTGAGGACTTGGTTAGTAGTTATGACAATTCAAGGCCTTGTTATGTATTTGTTATGATTTCGTCTGGTTATGAAAAATCGTTAAATTTTTAGATTTATGTTTAAATTTGTAATTATTTACACATTGTGGAAAAATACATTTAGTCATTTCTGCAGTGATTTGATCTAGTTCTTTTAAGTGTTCTTGTATTAAGGTTACAACACATTACAATCGACAGTAAGTAAATAGAAGCCACAATCATTCGTCTCTATGGGACCGTGAAGGTAGTCACATAATGCAAATATTATCAGGAAGCCACGGGAGATTCTTTTCAATCTTTCTTTGACTTTGTAGCAATATGTAAAGCAATGGTCCCAAAACATTTACCATTGAATAACCCATTTAGCGCTACACTAATTCAAAATATTTTACAAAGTATTTTATAAGTGGTTTAAGTAGCAAAAAGTTTTGAAAATATTTGATCCGTCTTTTTCCATTAAAGCGTTTACTTCTGTGGCAATAAAGATGGTAATTTATATTTGGCGTGTTGTCTAGGGGTATTATATGGTACTTATGATAATCTTCCTGCACACGAGGTAAAACGTTAGTGATCTTCTCGCATACGACAAACAAACTAAAAGTGATGAAAATTCAACTCAATGACATTTAATATACACTTTCTACACAAGCTGAAATTAGATACTAATTGGTATAATGTTACTATAAGGTGATGTCCCCTTTTTGCTTAGCATTATCATCATCAGGTTTTTGCCGCTTTCGCCATAGTAACTTAATGTTTATTAGGTGGGTACTTAATTGTAATAACGCTCTCCACTGTGGGTCGTCTCGCCCTACACGTGATCCGGCTTCTTCTGTTGCTGGGGCGGGTTGGTTGGTACTGCAAGATCTCCACTGGGTGGTGTGTTCTGTCCACTGGCGAATGATTGAAGAATAAGTAGGTCACCTGGGTGTGCTACTATTCTGCTGGATGTAGGGTGTTGGGTATCTCACCTCGTGTCGAGATGGCATCAGTGAGAACAGTGTGTGTGTGAAAGGCTGGCTTCAACGTCAACGAGCACAGTGTGTATGTGGCAAGTTGGCTTCGACAATTACGGGTTCGTGACAAGTCGGCTACAGTAAGCACAGATATGTGGCAAACTTTCTTCAGTTAGCACTAGTAGGGAACTAACTGGCTTACGGTAAATCATCTCTCTCAAAATCCTGTAATATCCATTCAGGGATTAGGGAGGGTGCCGGATATAAGATACTTGAGACTGCGAGTGTTCCAGATCTTGATCCTGTGTCGACTATTCGGCCTGAGCAGGACTTGAGTCAGGAGATCAGCTTATCTCGCTCTACTGGTCGGGTGCACCAGGAACCAGACTAAAATTAGAAATAAAACTTGGGTAGTTTTCTCTGGATTAGTCTACCTTTTCGACAACCGAGCCTTCAGAGCAAGGTGCCAAAAGGGGATTAAATATACTCACACAAATGCGAATTACTATTTAACACATTATATGATATAAGGTTAAAATAAAAGTTTCAGTTCTACAACCACTGATGCAGACCTATCTGGCTAACACCTGATACGTGGATTAATATACTGACATGTTAACGTACTTTATTTGATATGAATATAACCCAATCCATCTACCTGATTTAGAGCGTGTGTATCACATAGTTAATGAATAGACGTGGAATATTTAAAAATCCCACATGGCCCCGCACGGCGACCTTAGACCGTGGGGTTAAAATATTCCAACAATTTTAAACATGGAGTTATTCAATGATTAACATTTAAGTAATTACAGGTAACATATATTGTATAAAGAGGCAAATAAAGTTAGAGTTCACTCTTACTCAGAATCTGGCTTGTCACGAATATGCCGGCTCTTCCAAACCAAGGATGATTCTAGATAATATCCTTTGAAAATAAATTCACGAAGCCGTTCTAACTCCATTGGCGTTTGGCAGGAAAAGACCGTTATTTCCGTTAAATGCGTATTTATACCCTAGGGAGGGGCGATGTAGTCAATCCTCTTTTGATTAGTCATTAATTACTTTCTATGATCACGAGATCTGGCCTCCCTGACCAGCCCTATTTAAGAATACATAATTAGTTGAACTCAGCACATGTGTCAATTTCTTGAGACGACAGAGTTATTCGACTTGTTTATACTTGCGGTGTAGCGGATTTAATAAACGCATCTAAAGAAATGGCCATTTTCTTTTTATTATATACAGCAGCATGTTTTTAAAAAATACTGTGCATATGTGAATTTAATATTCTCCTACACAACAAATATTTGACATTTTTTGGAATGTTAATCAATTTCTACATACAACTAATGCAGACCCAGCACAATTTTCAATTGGTAAATTTAGTTTTATGAAATAAAGTGAAACTTCTTGGCCTGTTTGGTTCATTTTTGTTTAGTTTTGTCTCGGTGTTATACGTTTGACTATTATGGAAGCAGATAAAGTTTTTTTTTGCTTTTTCTCACGCATAGCGATCACTGATTGATAGACAGACTCCTTAGCGCCTTATATATTAGACAAGCGCAATACCCGTACTTTGTTACAGTGGAAGTAAAATAACAATATTAAAATATTTTGTTTCTTGGTCTCAACTTTCCCTTAAAAATTTAGAGATAAGTTGAAACGCTCCACGAAGGTAGGATAGCAAAATTATAACTATCTTTCATATAAAATAAAGATATGAGAAGTCGAGAAAAAAGAAAACATGATGAATTTTCATGATGTTGATGATGTTGCTGCTTTATTAACAGTGATTTTCTCTAACTGCTGTACCAGAATAGCAAAAGTCCGTTAAGTTTTGTAAGTCCCATGTGCATGGACTCATTTATTTTTTCACATGAATCATAATATGAAAAAATCTTTAAAAAAGTAATGCTGATAGAATGATCCTCTATTTTAAAGTGATATTGCGGGAGATCTTTGCTTGTGTATCTCTACTCCTCTCGTTCAAACATGTAACAACACGCCACTCAGGAAGTCAGTTCTTTTATTTAGTGCAACACTTCTTAAACTGGTCGTCGCTACGTACTCAGTGCTCAGTCTCTGTCCGTACTGCGTCCTAGTGGCACCCAGACTCCTACACTACTCGGCACACTGGCTCCCTATTCGGTGGCACCCTGGCTTCTCTCTTGTTTCCCTGGCTTCCTCCTCCCTGTCCTACCATATCCCTGTAATTATATTGCTAGCTAAAGCTATGTGGGTGGTATTTGAGAAGCCCTCCTGGTTTAATACATTAAAACGCATTGCCCTCATACTTTACCCAGGTTCACATAAACTACATTTGGTATCTCCCTGGACTATAGTCAGGTCTGACATCACTAAAATCTTTGCTTCTTGTCACTGTAAATTATTTGTAACCGAACACCCCCAAATTCCGTCGCCCTCTTGCCCTTGTCTGTGGTCAGGGGGATTGAAGGGGAAAGAGGCGGGGTCATGCCCTTTGGCTGGGGCGCACCCACCCCTACGCGTTTCTCCACAATATGTCATATGACATCTCTTGATCTTTCCTCCCAGTGGAGACGAAGCACACATTTGCAGATACTTGTTCCACTAAAATAATAAATTATTTTTCTTTAGATTCATAATTAATCTTATAATTTGTTAATTTTAGATTTATTTTGCTTGCAAAATGAACATTTTGAGCCCCTAATATATAGCATAATATATGTAGGCATCTGATTTCAAATCAAAATGGGTTGAAGTTACAATTTTCAAAAATGTTATACAGTTTCAAAGAACAATACCTTTAGTGAATCACACCATCTACATTTAAAATCAGTCTTTAGATTGACACTTAAATGTTATCTTATCTTATCTTATCTGTTTACAGACGCTCCTTCTATACAGAAGATTATTGCGTCCTACGCTTATCTATGGTTTCCAGGACTAAACACAAACCATAGATAAGCGTAGGACGCAATAATCTTCTGTATAGAAGGAGCGTCTGTAAACAGATAAGATAAGATAAGATAAGGTTTGTGTTTAGTCCTGCATTTTTATTAGAGATTTAAATGTTGATAAAGTGTTGGTTTTCCTGGATTCTTCAGGCAACCCATACCACGCCCGAATTCCGGACGGGAAGAAGGAAAACTTGTATGTGTTTGTTCTTGCATACGGAATAAGAAAGGTGTTTTTATCCTTATGTCTATCTGAGGGTTGTATTAAGTTATCTTTGTGTTGTTTTTCTAAATTAGAATTAATTGCTTTATGTATGATTACTACTTTGCTCTTGGTTCTTCTATCCTCTAGTGTTTCAAGGTTTAATGATTTAACTAATGGTGTTATTCATGTCAGTTTTGAATATTCTCCAGTAATGAATCTGACAGCTCTTTTTTGAATTTGTTCTAGTTTATCAATGTTTTCTTTGGTGGATGGGTCCCATACAGAAGATGCATATTTTAGTACAGGTCTCACCAAAGTGAGGTAGCAGTTTAGTTTTATATCTCTATTACATTTGTTAAAGTTTCTTTTTATAAAGCCTAAGGTTTTGTTTGATTTTTTAATAACTTCATTGACATGGGGATTCCATGATAGTTTCTCATTTATTAAGACTCCTAAGTATTTTGCATCTTTAGTTTGGGTCAGTTCTTTTCCATGAATGTAATATTTTGAATTTATTTGTTTCTTTTTCTTTGTTACTCTTAACAGTTGACACTTTTCTGGGTGGAAAGACATACTCCAGTTAGTTTCACATTTTATCAATTCATCTAAGACTTTTTGTAAAATTTTGCTATCTTGTTCTGATTTAATTGTTCTATAGATTATACAATCATCAGCAAATAACCTAACTTTTGTACTTGTTGAGATGTTGTTGGGTAAATCATTTATATAAATTAAAAAGAGTAAGGGACCTAGCACAGTTCCTTGTGGAACTCCTGAATTAACCTTTATTGGTGCAGATTTAGATCCATTAATTATTACAGTTTGCTCCCTGCCCAAAAGGAAGTCTTGGATCCAGTGATGTAAGGAACCTGAGATTCCAAGTAGTTAAGTTTTTTAAGTAAACTAAGGTGGTGAACTTTGTCAAATGCTTTTGAGAAGTCTAATAATATTGTATCTATTTGATCATTTTTGTCTAAGCCTTTTGATAGTTCATCTATTAAACCTATTAATTGTGTTTCACATGATCTGTTTTTTCTAAAGCCGTGTTGATGTGGGCATAGGGCATTATATTTGTCAATGTTGATGTATAAAAATGCGCTAATGTAAATAAAATAATAGTCCAAGTCACTGGCTGGCTGGATGGATGTGTAACACTATGACGTCTTTTTTTAAGCTTATATTTTAATACAAGACGTGCATCGGAAGGCGCACAAAAAGGTGTGCAAAATAATTTTAAATTAAAGACGCGCTGTAAAAAAAATTAAATGACGTCATTGTTTTAGCTTACATTTTAATTTCTGAAAAGGGAACGATGTAACAAATAGGATTTGAGGATTTATAATTAAAAATACTTTGTTTACATTTCAGTAAGTTTAATATTTCGTATTTATCAAACAAGGAGAAGTTACTTGGGCTTTTGACAAAAAAGGTAGGCGCCTTAGGCGCCTTACAGCTGCAGTGAGCGCCGTAGGCGCCCTATAACACCTATTATAAAATACTTTGTGTACATTTCAGTAAGTTTAATATTAAGTATTTATCAAACATGGATAAGTTAGTTGGTCTTTTGAAAAAAGTGGGCGCCCCCGCGCAACCTAGTACAAATTATTATCAATTGTCACAGTACTGTTTTGTTTTTAGTGTCTTTGTCGACTGAACAGGCACTTTCTGAAACAAAAACTTATACATAAGTCTTTATATCAATGATATTCCTTTAAACTAAATGTACCATACCACTATACTATTGTAGAAATTTACCAATTATTTTGAAATGTAAGTTTTATCATTCGTCTGCCCTTTTAAAAGCATTTCATATGATTCCCTTGGCTCAAGTAAAACGTGTTTCAAAACACCCATTCTATTTCCAGTCAACGAATGACCTTAGTTAAGAATGAATTGAATGTTTTTTTATTAAGCCGGATATAATTTATGAGAATAGGGTTTATATTTTTTCAAAGACAAAATTTGAATCAAGAGGTTTGGGCTTAAACTTCACCCTGTAGGTTTAGCTTAAATTAAGTTATTTCAAAAAAGCACACTTACAGTAGCTAAGATATAGCGTTAATGCCTACCAAGGTTGAGCGATATTATCGACACCTGCCCTATCAATGAAAAGTACCCTTCAAAATTCAAAATGTCACACAATTATCACTCCATATAAAGATAAATGTGCTTTTTAAAAAGTTTGTAAATTTGATCATGTGTTTACATTCCTGGTTTCTTAAGGGAACCAGTTCCAATTCGGAATGCCAGACGGAAACAAGGAGAATTTGTACGTGCTTTTTTTATTTTTTACAATAGACTAAATTAATAAATGTTGTCAAAGTATAATCAAAATAAAATGGGACTTCTTTACCAACGCAATAATCCTTCACTAGACAGTGGCTTCTCTTTAAAGCACTTTATTGAATTGCCACGGGGTATTATATTTTAAGTTTCCAGTTTGATTACAACTTACCTATCGTAATAAATGTCCACTAGTTATGGGTTAGGTTCAGAGCGACGGGCATGTCGACTTAACTCAATATCCTACATGTGGAAGAAAGTCAGCAGCCCCGAGCCTAGTGCTCTTCATGGGTCTTCCCGGAAGACCACCTCAGCTATTTGGACCCTCCCCCAAGGGGACGTAACAGCTGAGAACCCCCGGAGCGGTCACTTCTGAAGCGGACACCTGGGCATCCAGAACACGAAGTCAAAAATGCCTCCCACTAAATTGACCTCACAAGGAGGGGTGGATCTCCCTACTGCGACCCGCTACCACTTTGGCCCCACCCCGGCAAAGCACACGAGTCTCCATGGTTAGACCGCCGCTAAGCGGGGCATCATCAATGACCTACCTAGGGTGTGACCCCCACTTGGAGGTTTCCTCATAGCTGGCGCCCGCTGCGTTCTTCACGGTACCTTTTGCTAATCCGTACTGGCACTCCTGGCCCTAAACCGGCACCGCTCAATGGCGTTGCTAGTGAGAGGGACGAAACGGTCTCTTTGGAATAACCAACCCTCAACGAGTACTTTGGTTTTCATCATCAGCATTGAATCTAGATGCTTTGCCTAAGATCCGTACAGTGACTGTAATCATATGTGACTAGCACCTAACACCTAACATAACGGACTCCGGCATTGCCTGCAACGAGTTTGTCGGTTTCGGGTTGCGGTCAGGTCCTCGACTCTACTCGTCTGTCGAGCCCCGTAGAGGCCGCCCCTTCTCGACAGGTGTCGACTTAACAAGTATTATTGTTGTTGAAAGTTAAAAACAAAATTTAGTTATAGAAGGAGAAGGCTAAATTTCCCACCGGCCATGGTCAGAACTAATTTTTAAAGCGACGCCTCTGATATCAATTAGACATTCATGGCAAATAGTTCCGATCTGTGTTGTCTTTGTGTCAGTCAAGGTGATTGTACCTCCAGCCTATCATTGGGTATTCAGGGAGGTTGTGGTGAACTCTTAATCTCACAGTAGAGTTGCTAGAGTTTTGGGCGTCCCAGTCGCTTATCAATAACCACATGCATACGACAGAAAGCAACATTTAAAGTAAAGAAGACGTTTATAAAATAAGAGATATGAACTAAAGGAGCCCCTAGATAAATGTCGCCAAATGTAATAATAAAAAAATAAAATAAATAAATATAGCACAAGTTTTAAGAGAAAAGTCTAATTTTGTTGCGGGCAGACAAAATAAGTTAATGTTACTGCACAATTTAAATGACTTTACAGGATATATACTTTATATACATTTAGTAAACTCTGATACTTTTGTTATAGATGAATGCAAATCATTTATGCTTATATATGATTAATATAATTTAATCAATGGCTTCCGGATTAACGGCGAGATTTAGACCAAACTAAGTACGCAAAAACATAATAACTTATATGAAACAGAAATCGAATTGAACTCAAAATGCCCACTCCTGCGTTACCGGGTACCAAAATATTTTTTTTTAACTTAGCTTTATTTCACATACTTTTTTAAATAAATAGATTATTATTTAAATCTATTGCATTAGATAATAAAAATTAAATTAACTTGCATGCAACTAACATATTACTTCCTTAATCAAACCACTCTGCTGGCACTTTGTGTTGGCATTTTGCTATATAAAAGTAGGTTTTTATTGATTTTTGGGCACGCGGCCACAAAAAGGTTCACCTTCTCTGAGTTATAGCCTGTCTTGTGTGATCGCACGAATATTAGATACTAGACAGTACCAACAACTATATGTACCTGTCACCTGTATAACAACGTGTACCTGTCGCTCTGTACAACTACGTGCACCTTTTATATGTAAAACCACCAGAACCAGTTATCTGTACATAGCTTAAACTTAAAAGGTTCTGTTCAGCATTATAGTGTTAATTTCCAGGCATAGCTCATTCGCTAAAAATATATATAATTGTAGAAGGAAAGCACATTCATAAAGCAATTACTAGAATAAACGTTTTGCAAATATCCAATAGAGTAAAGACATATACAATTGTGAAACATCATTTTACATTGTCGTTAGCTATAGGTAGGATAATTATTTGTATGTAAAATAAAGCGATTTATTTTTTGAACGTTTTAAACCGGTGTCTACTGGTTCTTTGTGTATCACAACTAAAGTAATCACTGTTTACAGCCAACTATAACCAGTTTAGCTATACTTGACTTTTGTAGCCAAATTTAACCAGTTAAGCTACTCTTGATTTCATCAGGAAAAGCTAATCGATTAAGCTATAATAAACGAAGAAGATAATGCAATAGACATATTTTTGTTTATAGAAAATATTTTAATAAATACTTTGCTGCAACTTCAAAATATTCCATAAGATTTAGATAAGAAAATTTTCCTTCCATTTTTTTATAAGTCATAATTTATTTTCTTCCTTCAAATTATTAATAAAACGCCAGAATCGGCCTCCTTCCAGAGCCCTCTTTAAACTTAAATGAATAAACTGTACAGCAACTTATATACAAATAGGGAACTTAGATAAACAAATGTTAAAGCGAATTTAAATGAAATAATGTAACGAACTCATTTGAACAAATGTTATGGCAAATTTTAACAAACAAATGTTATAGCAAAGTCGAATAAGTAAATGCTATAACAAAGTTAAATACACAAATAAAAATGTGCGTAGTTTTTCATAAAAAATATTATTTTAACCGCCAGAAATCAAATATTCCCCTTTGGTAACAAACAGCCTCAAAGGCAAATACTTGAACACAAAATATCAGAGGCGGCTATGGGAAGAAACAGTCTCAAAGGTGGATACTGGAACAAACAATTTCAGGAATCCCTCCTTGTTTTCACCTTTAATTAGCAAAACATTGTTAAGCCCTAGATTTGGTGATTTTTCAGGACAACTCTTTAATATTTGTTCCACATGATTAACTTTAGAACTATTTGTGTAAACGAGGGATCATCTGTCATGCGTGGATCTGTTCAACATTCCTAACCATGCAGACGACAGAGTCTCCTGCCCAAACGAAGCACAGGGGATCAATGCTCCAATCAACCGTGAAGGTTTTGTTTATTGTGATTGTAAGCCTAACCCCTCACGTGGTGTTTTTCCAGGTGAAGAGTCACCAATGAGTTGACTTAACTTAGATTAACATTGACCCAAATTTCGGTAACAGATTTGATGTAAATAAAACTTATAAGTGTCTTATTGCAGTTTTTAATTGTTACCTTTCAATAAAATCTTGAACTTAGCTAAATAAAATGTTCAAATACTCAGCAAAATAAAACCGTATGGGTAAATAGTCATGCCATGTTTTCTCGTTGTCATATTGTATTCGGGTGATTTAACCGACAAGTTCACATGTCAGTGGTTATCAGGGTGGAATGGTTTGTACTGAGGAATGGAGACTGGGTGGTTGGGGGGGGGGAAGGGGGGTTTAAGGTTACATTGTCAGTGACTGACAACAAAGGTTATTACAATAAAATCCACTGCAAGTCTTTCAGCAAGACAAACGAGAAGAGTTCTTAGTGATCCCATTGAATCCCATCGCTATTCCGGGATCACTATCTAGGTGGGTCTATCTAAGGATCAAATATCCAAGGGGAAACTATTCAGGGAGGCAACTATTCATTAGGTAAACTATCCAGGAGGTGGGGGGGGGGAATTACTAAAAACAAGTAACTAGAGACCTATAATCCAGTGCCACTATCCATTATATTTTATCCAGGCTGCAACAACCCAGTGGCCACTATCAAGGGGGGCTACTCTCCATGGGCGACTAAATAGGGGAACTTTCCATGAACCACTGTTCATGGGCTCATATGCATGGAGCGACTATTTATGGAGCCTTAATTCATGGTCCACTTTTCGTGTGACATTATCCAGGGGTCAAGAACGCTGACTGGACAGCGCCAAATGAGAAATAAAAACGCATCATTAATGGGATTCTATGAACTGACCATGATCGCATATCAAGATTTGCGGGTAGTTCTTCTATTAACAGAAAACTGCTATTTTAATCTTAAAGACCTAATTTTACACAAAAGTGATACAACTAAGGTCTATATGGCAAATATTCACACCAGAGGTTCCAAGTCTAAATCGTATTGCACCAGTGTTAATTCCATTATTTTTGGATTAATATAAATAAAGGATGTTTCGGTAATTACAAACTTAATTGTCTTCACGAGTGTGCATATTTTAAAGCTTTAAAAATTAACATTTTTAAAAAAAAGTGTTTAAATTTTCACATCCGTTGAAAGTCTAAATAGTGAGCAGGGCCGGACTAGGACTCCGTCTTTCCGTGTAAATGCACGGAGTAAAAAAAGATAAGGGTGCAAAATTCATTTTATGGAACTGCAGAGGAACGTTAAAAAAAACAAATGAATTTAAAATTTTAAAAACAAGTCCCAAAAAATGAGTCCATAAATCTTTTTTTAAATAGTATATTATAACAAATGCCTTTAATACGATTAATAAATATTATATTATAAAGAAAAAATTCGATTAAAGCCCGGGTCACAGTGACTTCATAACGAGTGGTTATACCGTTTGTCTCCCCTGCAAGTAAAGTAGCTAGAATATTTTGTGAGAGGGGACACACATTAAAAAACTATAAAATTGGCGCTCCCGACCCTTCCTTATTAAGAAATTTCAATATAATGTAAAGTTATAATGACCCTTATTTTGACGCCCCTGGACCTGGGCGCCCGGAGACATATGTCCCCACTGTCAAACAATTTTACGACTCCTACCAGCAAGCTGCACAAACGGGTTTAACTCTTTACGCCTTGGGGGCCGTCCATAAATGACGTCACGCGATTTTGGCCGATTTTTGACCCCCCCCCCTTCGTCACGCGTCGTCACAAAAAGTTAGA
Source organism: Ampullaceana balthica (assembly GCA_944989445.1). Lineage (NCBI taxonomy): Eukaryota > Metazoa > Mollusca > Gastropoda > Lymnaeidae > Ampullaceana > Ampullaceana balthica. Next base: position 116,509 of record CALYLW010000792.1, on the reverse strand, counting down.
CCCCCCTCTAAAATACGTCACAAAGCTTTGACCCCCCAAAATAACAACAACACTATTTTCTATTTGAAAATAAGTATGTTTCAAATCACTTTTATTGTCATTTAAACATTTATTATTTATTTAGTGAAGGTCTACATTGTAATATTGTAACCCGCGTTTTTTAAAACGTTTAACCGGCCTTCAGAAAACGAAATGTGTTAACATCCTTAGATTACATTTTATTTTAATGCATACAAATTAAACATTGACTATTAATCATCACGGTTAACGTCTTTGCTTAGAAAAAAAATTATTTAAAAATAATAGTTTTAAAATGTATTTTTTAAAAAAAAATCCTTCAATTGACTGACGGGCATCCCGTAAGAAAGAGGTCGGCGAACCTAATTTGGGGTCAAAAGGGAATTCTTGGAGGTAATGCAGACTCATTTGGGACATATAACATCCACTACAATCCACTAGATATATTAAAATACGTCATGTGTACGTGTACGCTTGGAACATATGCCCATTATTGAACCGGTTCCTTCCAGAAAAGGCGTTTTTTTTAAATTTGACAACTATGTAGATTTCTATACGAAGACACCTAAATCCACCCTACTTTCATTTATATTGACACGAGTGACAATAGGCCTAATCTTAATCCACATGACTTGACTGTATGAAGTATCCTTTCTGTGATATTTAATATTAATGCCTTAAAAACTGAACTAAGAAGAAAAGTTGTTTTATGCTCCTCTCGAATTGCGATGTCAAGAATTTGATGCATTCAATAAAGTTAATGAATACTTGACTAATTTTAAATGGGCTCATTTATCATTATATCTAGAATGGCCAGGGGCGTTTGACCACAAACCAATCGAACAATTATATCAAACTTAAAACGTTTATAATTATATCAAATAGATTCCCCCCCCCCTTTTTAAAAAAAAAGAAAAATGATAATCCGTGTCGTTTTGACTTAAATATCTACACATAATCCTTCCTATTCAGATCATTTTTAGACACTTGTCATGCTTGTAAAACTCACCAGTAGCATTTTCGGGGGAGGGGGGGGGGCTAACGACGCTCCCCCCAAATCCCCGAGTCACGTGAGCAGGACCTAGAGTCTGGGGGTTTGGGGGGGGGGCGTAACGCACACATGAACTTGTATATTTTGGGGTAACGGTGAGGGAACCAAGCGTAGCTGCGGTAACATCACAAATGCTTTGATTTCAACATCAAACAAAGCAGGGTAACAATTTCATACGTTATCTTGGGGGTTCTCAAACTTAAGTATTATAATTAGATTTAATTTTCGTGTCTTGATAGCTTACGCCAACCAGCGTCTGATGGCCTACCGCCCGGCACATTGAGAAGCACTGATTTAAAATTAAAAAAAAATAAAAAGAAAAAAAAAGGAAAAAAAAAGTCATTAAATAAATTATAAGCGACCAAATATTTCAGTGGAAGTTTTATTTAAAGTTACCCTTTTGATGCGACGTCACATTTCTTAAACCCCCCTCCCTCTAGCTCGTCACGCATCGTCACAAAAGTGTGACCCCCCCCCCTAGGTGCGTGACGTCATTTATGGACGACCCTTTGACAGAACTTTCAAATATTGGCTCATTGAAATGCAAAACAATAAAATAAATTTTAATTTTATTTAATACTAGCAGACCCGTCGTGCGTTGCAACGATCTCAGTAAAAAGGAATATATATAGATAAAAAATAAATTACATTAAGGGTCACCAGGCCCATCAGTTTAAAATATGAAGTTCGAAAATCTGTTCATTTCAATCAATTTCATAACAAAAATATAAATATATGTATCTATATTTTTCAATATCGTGTAAAATTGAATGGGGAATACAATATTAAAAATTTAGTAAAAACACATTTAGGGCCCCTAGCCCCGATGAAATGGACATTATGAGATCAGTGCCCTATCGAAATTTAATATAGGCTTTTAAGTTTTTATATACCGCGTTTGGTCAAAATCCATTTATTTTCTCATTATCTAACACCTAAACTAATTTTTATATATATGTAGATATAAGGAAAACTACATTAAGGGGCTCCCAGGCCCGTTCAATTCAAGATGTACATTTTGAAAACATGTTCATTTAAATTCATTTTAATCATGGATATATTTCTCAAGATCGTTAAAAACTGAGTGGGAAATAATATCTTAGAGTATACACAAAAAAAGACATTTGGGGCCCCCGGCCCATTCGATGTAAGATGTAAATTTCAAAATTTCAAAATGCTGTTCATTTTAATTCAGTCTCATCATTGATATATTTCTTAAGATCGTTAAAATAGAATGGGAAATAATATCTCAAACACATACGAAAAAATACATTTGGGGCCCCCGGCCCTGAACAATTAAAAATTAGAAGTGCAGTGCCCTTTGTTATTTTAATATGGGCTACCAAGTTTTTATATACCAAGTTTGGTTAAGATCCATTCATTTACTCAGTAGTTAACGCATAAACTCATTTTTATATAGCTCATAAAAGCAAAAAACGACATTAAGGGCCCCAGGGCCCTTTTAGTGCAAGATGTGAAGTTCAAAACGCCTGTTTATTTCAATCAATTTCATTGTGGCTATATTTATCTATATTTTTCAAGATCTTTAATAATTTAATGGGGAATAAAATATTAAACGTTTATGAAATAAGACATTTTGGGCCCCCAGTCCCGAAGAAATGGACATTAGGAAATTAGTCCCTTTAGTATTTCTATATTGGCTATCAAGTTGTTATATACAAAGTTTGGTTAAGATCCATCAATTTACCTAATAGCTAACGCTTAAACTAATTTTTATATAGCTCATACATAAGAAAATAAATCATTTTATGGGCCCCCGGCACCCCATGAGGGTTAAATTTTGAAAATAAAGTAGCCAGTGACCATCCCAGGAGCGTACTCAAAAGTCTCCAAAAGTTTCATGGCGATCGGATGAATGGTTTAGTCAGCTATACAAAGACATGCATACATACATACATACATACATACTTTGATTTATATATATATAGATATAAGATTAGAAAAAAACAACATTAAGGGCCCCCGGGCCCAATCGGTGCAAGAAATTAACTTTAAAATACCTGTTTAAATTTCAATCTGGATCATGATAAATATATTAGTCAATGCTTTTCAAGATCGTGTAAATCATACCGGGAATAAAGTTTTTAACGCTAACAAAAAAAAAGATTTTGGGGCCCCCGGCCCCGAAGGAACGGACATTAGGTGTTCAATGCCATATGGTACTTTAATGTTGGCTATCAAGTTGTTATGTACCAAGTTTGGTCAAGATCCATTCATTTTCCAAGCAGCTAAGCCCTAAACTAATTTTATATAGCTCATATCAGAAACAATTCTCATTATGGGACCCCCGGCGCCCCATGAGTGTTAAATTTTGAAAAAAGTAGCCTATTTCCATCCCCGGAGCGTACTCAAAAGTCTCCAAAAGTTTCATGGCGACCGAATGAATGGTATCGTCAGCTAACGGGAATAAAGTATTTAACGCTTACAAAAATAAAGATTTTGGGCCCCCGGCCCCGAAGGAACGGATATTAGGAGTTCAATGCTATATGATACTTTAATATAGGCTATCAAGTTGTTATGTACCAAGTTTGGTCAAGATCCAGTCATGTTCCAAGTAGCTAAGCCCTAAACTAATTTTTATATAGCTCATATAAGAAAAAATTCTCATTATGGGCCCCCGGCGCCCCATGAGTGTTAAATTTTGAAAAAAATGTAGCCTATTTCCATCCCTGGAGCGTACTCAAAAGTCTCCAAAAGTTTCATGGCGACCGAATGAATGGTATAGTCAGCTAACGGGAATAAAGTATTAAACGCTTACAAAAATAAAGATTTTGGGCCCCCGGCCCCGAAGGAACGGACATTAGGAGTTCAGTGCCATATGATACTTTAATATAGGCTATCAAGTTGTTATGTACCAAGTTTGGTCAAGATCCATTCATTTTCCAATTAGCTAAGCCCTAAACTAATTTTTATATAGCTCATATAAGAAAAAATTCTCATTATGGGCCCCCGGCGCCCCATGAGTGTTAAATTTTGAAAAAAAAGTAGCCTATTTCCATCCCTGGAGCGTACTTAAAAGTCTCCAAAAGTTTCATGGCGATCGGATGAATGGTTTAGTCAGCTATAACAGACATGCATGCATACATACATACATACATACTTTGATTTTTATATATATAGATTCTGGTTACTGTATGGTTACTTTTAATAAACGCCCTTTGTTAATAATAAATATCTGAACCTGTATTATCTTCCGGTGCGCTATGAGCTACACTAGGCGTGTAGTTCATCCAAGGTCACTGAAACAAGAACAATAAAAAAAGACCATCCTGCCGTAAATTTTGAAACTTAATATTTGATTTACGTGGTGAATTTTTTATGACAATCTACACATTAAAGGTAAGTTATCTAATATATTTCTGAGTTTCGTTTGATTTAATTCTGTAGAGAACAAAATTTTTACTTGACTTCTCAGTGTTGATATGCCAAATTAGCCTGAAATTAATACTAATACTAATGTGTGTTTGATCATGCTCCATAGCTCAATCCCGCAAAAAAATGGTCTTCACCTAATCTTCATTTGTTCTTTGTTCGTTGTTGTAAGTAGTACATGTATTGTACTTATACTTGCTAGTAATGTGCAGTATGCTTTGTCTCCTTATTTACAAAACCTTTCAAAAATTTTTTTATTGCTGTATATCTTGAGATAATTATGAATTAAAAGCAAAAAAAAGGCCTCTAAGAAAAAGTTAACAAAAATTGTTTTGTATTAAAAATGATAATGAGAAATTATCTTGAGCGCAGGATTTGATTTAAAATATTTTACGTCAAACATGAACTTTCATTATTTCGACACATTGTATAAAAGCTTTGTCATCCCTGTGTAATGAGCATCTACATCAGAAAATGTAATGAGATAGCCAGGAAACTCAGTTTGAAGTTCATTTTGTATGATTTATTTAACATTTACTCGTTATTCATTAGTTTATCAATCATTTAAAAAAAATATTTTATAGGTTGGACTATCCAGGGGACAACTATCCAGGGGGTAATCATCCATGAGGGCCACTGTTCAGCGGGCGTCTATCAAAGATGGCAACTATCCATGAGGGTAACTATCAGCGGGGAAAACTATTCATGATGCCAAATATCTAGAGTACAACTATCCAGTGTGAACTATTCAGGAAGACAATGTCAATAAAGGTAACTAGCCCGGGGCAAGTATCCATGAGGTTAACTATCCGGCGGCAACTGCCTATGTTGGTTACTATGGTTGTAACTATCGGGAGGCACCTATCGAAAATAACTATATATAGACCACCATTCAAGTGTCACTTTCAAGGGTATTTATCCAGGGCCTAGATACAGAAAACAATAATTCCGGGGTAACTATCAATAGGCCACTATCCATGGGCCACTAAACAGGTGAATTTTCGAGGAATCACAATTCAGGGGCTACAATCTAGGGACACTACCTACAAAGCCACAATCCATAGACCACTTTTCGTGGGGCACTATTCAGGAGTCAAATACGCTTACTCGACACTATCAAATTAGAAACAAAATCAAGAATAGGATTCCCAGAACCGACAAAGATTGAAGATCAGGACTTGACGGTCGATAGGCTATTACAAGATAACTATCGTTTTATTCGTAAAGATCCAATTCTAAACAAAATCGATAAAACTAAATAATGTATATATGTGATATGTACATGTCAGAGGTTCTTATACTAAATAGTATGAACCAGTCTTAATTCCATTAATTTTGGATTAAGATAAAGATAGGATAGGAAATAATTAATTAAATTTCTTAACACGAATGAATATTTTAATGAATTTAATAATGTGCCTTAAAAATGACGGATCTCCATTATCACATTCGTTCAAATTTGATATAGTTAGAACCATTCTATTACCTGATTTTGCCAGCACCATCTTTAAGTATAAGAAACACACTCGTAACAATGAGGATCAGCTTTGAACTATCATTGCACATTGCGCCTATTGAAGTTGTGGAAGACGTTCCCGACCAAGACTGTTAAAAATAAAATAATAAAAGATAAAATATTTTTAAAAAACCCATCACACTGTTAGTTGATCCCAGGAATCTCATTGCACGGTATGTATGTAGCCTATGTGTTTATGTTCGGAAGTTATATATGTGAAATGATAATCATAGACATTCGAAAATAAACAAACTGATAAATATCCCAATAGAATTCCAATCAAGTTTTCTGTAAAATTGTTATCTTTAATAAAACTAATAGTAAAAATATTATAAAAGCTACAACATATTTTCTAGACTTAAGACCTCGAGACATTCACAAATGTCGCTCACAAACTTTCGGCTAGATATTCGCCCAAATTTATGCCGAGTTATTGGATACAGACAGAAAAAATCGAAAGTTTATTCAGTGCTGGGTCAATGATTTTATATAAGAAATGGGTGCACTGTAAGCATATTTAAATTATTATTGTTGTTAAAAATCATTTACTCCGGTAATTTGTTGAGTTTGTTAATTTAATTGTTTCATATTCTTCTTATTGTGTCGCAAGAATTTCATTTATTTTTGTAAATCGACGACTTTCTTATGGTTTACATGACCTTCCTTTTTACATAGGCTTCTGCTTACATGTGCTTTCAGTTCACATTGCCTTCTGCTAACTTGGGTTATTTTGTTACCACGTTTTTATTAACTCGCTTTCGTTCGTGTGGCATTGTTTGTTGGTTTGTCCAAGATTTTTTCAAATCTGCCAACGTAAAATTGAACCACTTCTGATGGTCCTAGAGATCTGAAAATTTAACCACTGATAGATCTTGGATGACAATGCATTGCATTAAAATTTCAGATCGATCGAATGTACCGTTATTAAATAATTGAACTTTTTAGTTTATCTATAGTCTATATATAAGCATCTGTACCGTCGGCTTTTGTTGACATCCGTGAGTTCCCCCCGTGACCACATCACAATGTTTTTAAAACGTTGGGCGGGCGCTTGTGAGGTGTTTGGTAAAATAAATAGAGGTAATAATTAACCTTAAAAACACTTTTTAAAAACTAGTCTTATATTAAAAATGCACTAATTTTCTACTTTTTAGTCTACGCATTTTACAGTAAGTGCAAAGCCAGCTTACCTTTTGACTATAAATCCCTTATATATGAGACATAACTAAAAGTAGTGATTATGTTTAAACGCGACATTTATAGACTGAAACAGAATTATCTCCCCTGGGCGTAGGGACGGCAGGGGGTGTGAACAGTGACGGTCGGCGTCAACCCGTGAAGTGGGCACGTGAAAAAATTATAAACAAATAGTTGGACGGACGGCCGGACGGTTCCGATTAAACTTACAAAGCAAGCTAATATAAGACTAGTAAAAAAATATTGTTAAAAACCAAGTTTTTATTAGTGGACTAAAAAGAAGAAAATAAATAAAGGTAAAAAAATCGATTTTTAAAAACCACGTTTTTACAAGCGGACTAAAAAGAAGAAAATAATTTAAAACTTGTAAGTTCAAGTACTTTCATTTAATATGACTAAAAACGTGGGGCGGGTGTTTGGTATAAAAATTAAAGATTTCTAATTTAGAAGGCAAAAGAGAGATCTATAAGTGAGAGTATGAGTGAGCTGCATATGTTAAACCTCATAAGCGCCCGCCCCACGTTTTTAGTCATATTAAATCAAAGTACTTGGACTTACAAGTTTTAAATTATTTTCTTCTTTTTAGTCCGCTTGTATAAACGTGGTTTTTAAAAATCATTTTTTTTACCTTTATTTATTTTTACAAGACATTTCTTCTTAAATAACTTTTCTGTGTACATGGCCTTTCATTTTACGTGGCATTCTGCTTACATGGCCTTTTTATTGGTCACCTTGTCAATCCTTGTGTTTTTAATGTTTCATTTTCACGTTAAAAGTTCCCTATCGCAGTGGCGTAGCTAGGGGGTGGGCGGAGGGGGCGGTCCATCCCAGGCGGCACTCAATTAGGGGCGGCATTTGTGGGCACTTGAAAAGTACAACCATTTCCGACAACCGCCCTTTTTCTTTTGAAGGGGGAAAATTCGAGTGGAACAAAAATGCTTGTGCTTTCGAGTCTTAAATAACGGATTCACACAACATTTGTTTGATTACAGAGTTGATGTTATAACTAACTTAAAACCGTTCAAAAATGTTTTATCGCTCAAAAAAGGTATTGATTTGTTTGGAAAATTAAGCGGTATAAGTCACAGATGACGCTTTTATTAAAAAAATACCACAAAAACACGTCACCGCTGGGCCGAATAATATGTGCTATTAATATCGCCACGACAGTTTTTGCGCGGAATTTCGACATGCGCAGAATGATGCATGAACAAGTACCTACAAGGCATGGTAGTTCAAATATTGTGTTTAACTTGCAAGTAGAGCTGTCAATATTGTTGAAAAATGCTGCCCGGGTACCCGTCCAAATTTCAAACGTGTACCCGTGTTACCCGCTCAAAACATCGCATAATTTTCCCTTATGACCGCTATACAATGCTACCTAGCCACCTTACATGCACTTCATTTCACACAGTAGCCACATGGCCGACGTCTTACGGGTCGTACATAAATGACGTCAAGCGATTTTGGCCAATTTTTACCCCCCCCCCTCTCCTTTTTTTCGTCACACGTTGTCACAAAAACTTTGACTCTCCTCCAATATGACGTCACAAAGCTTTGCCACCCCCCCCCCAAATAAAAGCCGTACTTCCTTTTTGAAAACGAGCATGTTGTCATTTAATTTTGTATTTAATGGGAAGTTGAACTCTAAAAATTGCTACACGCTTAAATCCATGTAAAGGGTCATCTATATATATAAAAATCAATGTATGTATGTATATATGTATGTATGTATGTATGCATGTCTGTTATAGCTGACTAAACCATTCATCCGATCGCCATGAAACTTTAGGAGACTTTTGAGTACGCTCCCGGGATGGAAATAGGCTACTTTTTTTTTCAAAATTTAACACTCATGGGACGCTGGGGGCCCATAATGAGAATTTTTTCTTATATGAGCTATATAAATATTAGTTTAAGGCTTAGCTGTTTTGAAAATAAATGGATCTTGACCAAACTTGGTACATAACAACTTGATAGCCTATATTAAAATACTATAGGGCACTAATTTCCTAATGTCCATTTATTCGGGGCCGGGGGCCCAAAATGTCTTTTTTCATAAACGTTTACGATTTTATTCCCAATTCAATTATTAAAGATCTTGAGAAATATAGATAAATATAACCACTATAAAATTTATTGAAATAAATAGGTGTTTTGAACTTGATATCTTGCACTAATTAGGCCATGGGACCCTTAAAGTCGTTTTTTGCTTATATGACCTATATAAATTAGTTTATGCGTTAGCTACTGAGTAAATGATTGGATCTTAACCAAACTCTGTATATAAAAATTTGGTAGCCCATATTAAAATAACAAATTGCACTGCACTTCTAATGTCCAATTGTTCAGGGCCGGGGGCCCCAAATGTCTTTTTTTTGTATACTCTAAGATATTATTTCCCACTCACTTTTTAATGATCTTGAGAAATATATCCATGAGGAAACTGAATTTAAATGAACAGGTTTTCAAAATGTACATCTTGAACCGAATGGGCCCGGGGGCCCCTTAATGTATTTTTTCATTATATTAGCTATATAAAAAATTAGTTTAAGTGTTAGATAATGAGAAAATAACTGGATTTTGACCAAACTCGGTATATAAAAACTTAAGAGCCTAAATTAAATTACTATAGGGCACTGATCTGCTAATTTCCACTTCCTCGGGACTGGGGGCCCTAAATGTGTTTTTTACTAACTTTTAATATTGTATTCCCCATTCAATTTTACACGATATTGATAAATATAGATAAATATATTTATATATTTGTTATGAAATTGATTGAAATGAACGATTTTTTAACTTCATATGCTAAACTGATAGGCCCAGTGACCCTTAATGTAATTCTTTTTTTTTATCTATATGTATTCCTTTTTTTAAAATCCCTTATATTAACTTCACCGGCGTCTCTCTCTCTCTCTCTGTCTGTCATCATCTCTCTCTGTCTTGGGCGGGCGGAAAAACAAAAGTAAAAAATGACCCACTTCCAGTGATCCGATCGAGCTGAAATTTGGCACACGAACCCGTCTCACCTAACAATGCATCGTGTCAAAATTTCAGATCGATCGAACGTACCGTAATTACATTAATGCATTTTTAGTTTATCTTTATACAACGTATGTAATTCAAATTCAAGGTTTGTTATTGTTTTTTTCCCACGTGAGAGTTTGAGTTGACGCGTTGAGGCGACCCATTGAAGTACCGGCGTGCTTTTGTTTACATTTTACGTGTCATGCCGAGCTCGGTTCCCCCCCCCCAAGGATTATGATGCAAAGTTGAGTTAAGACAGATTTAGTCTGTAAATGTTTGCAGCGTTTGAAAATAATCAATACTGTTAGTTATGTCTCATATATAAGGGATTTATAGTCAAAAACTTTGTTTTTACGGGTTTGTTTTTTACTGAGATCGTTGCAACGCACGACGGGTCTGCTAGTTACATAAATAAAAAATCAAATATTTCAGTGGAACTTTTTATTTAAAGTTGCGCGTTTTGACTTTAAGTTTTGATGTGACGTCACATTTCTTAAATACATCTCTACCCCTCGTCACAAATGTGAGACCCCCTCCTCCCCTAGGTGCGTAACGTCATTTATGGACGGCCCCTTATCCACATTACACTGTTAGTAACTAATTTATAGACTTTAAAAACTGACAAATTTTGGTGTATTATTAAAATTAGTTTCTGGGTGAGACACACGGGGTAATGAACACACGAAACACAATGGAATGGAGGAAGGAGAAAGGGGGGGCGTAGATTAAATCATCGAAAATAGGAAACCCAATGTCAGCATATTTCAAATATCAAAGTTAGTGTCAAAGAAGCGGTGTTTTTTTAACAAAATCATACACGGCCTCTTTCATCTTTATGCCGACGTCTAACCCATCTTACACTGTTAGTAACTATTTAATTTATTAACCTTAAAACTGACTACCTTGTGCGCATTATTAACATCAGTTTTTCTAGGTCAACGCGTGTTACTGAACACAAGAAACACAAGCGAATGGAGAGGGTGAGGTTATAGTATAGGAGTGGATGGGGGGATGGGGTAGATAATAGTAACAATCGGTAACTCAATGTCGGCATATTTCAAAGCAATATTAGTGTCAAAGCAGGGGTGTTTTTGTAACAACAACAAACACAGCCTCTTTCATCTCTATACAGTCCATCCTTATTTTCGGTAGGGGAATTTTGTTTTCCTTATTTGATTCAGTCAAAAAAACAAAATCTTCTTGTATTTGCAATTTGTTTCATTTTCAGAGAAAAAAGATGTATCAAAATACATAGCAGTTTGTGGAGACTGTATTTTATTTCCCGTTGACATATATTTCTCCTTTGATGTATTTCACAGCATATATTTGAAACAACATTTTCATTTGATAAATTGTTTCGCGAGCCGCAAATAAAACATAACAAAAGCCGTATGCCAGCCGAAGTTTGGTTAATACAGATATTGAAACCACATTTTCACGGGTACCCGGGAGGAATTTAACTACCCGGGTAATCTTGCGGCAACGGGTAACCGGGTCCCGGGTACCCGTTGACAGGCCTACTTGCAAGTAGTAATTTATATTACTGTTTCTGTTTTCAGAAAATTAATGTAAGGTAAGTTATTAAAAATTAAAATTTTATTTTTATTGCATTAAAGTAGCACAAATAGTTTGTGTTTTTCATTAAAATACGGTTATTCATTAAACAATATTACGCCTATACAATTAAAGTAATGTGTAAATAATTTGAATTCGTCTATTTTATGGAAAATTATTAAGATTTATGACAAGAATATGACAATATTCAAATTTCTCCGTTAATAAACACCACAATAGCATAACTAATTTCGAAAAGACTTGCTTTAAAATTTCAAGCGTCTTGGAAAAATTGACATCCGAAGAAGTAACTAGTAAAAAGAGATCAGATGCTGGAATTTTACTCAATTCAATGCAATCTATTCTTTTTCTTTTCCATGTTATCTCGTTTTATGAGAACCCGTCATTGCATGGAACAAAGAGATGTGCTAGTAGAAAAAGCTGTTATATCAGCCAATCAATTTGTGAAGAGTTGAAGATATAACTGAACGTGGAGTTAGAAAGATAAAAAAAATATGAGTGGGGGAAATTAAGAAGATGTAGTTCTATCTTCAGAACTAGTAGTACGAAGAGAAATGTTTTTATCCATGGCTGGAATTATAAAAGAACGCTTTGATCAGTTGAACTTCCTTGCAAGAAACTATTAGTATATACATGTAATACCGTGTAACCTACTAAATGAAGCATTTGAATATCAAATAAATTACTGACATTGATAAAGAACAATTCCATAATATGGACCATATTTAAAGGAAAAGGATCCAGGTTTTTATGGTTGTACATACACTACAAGAAGAGGAATTATGTTAGAAAAACGTAGGGAAAGGCCCCCTTGATCTATTGAAATTTATTCAACAGTTAGATTGGAAATTTCTTTACCCAACATTGTAATTTTGCTATGGATTTTTTCAAGAATTACTATCAGTGTCGCTAATTGTGAAAGGAGCTTCTCCGAACTGAAGTTAATAAAAAAAAATTATATTCGTTCCACAATGAACGATTTAAGACAACAAAATCTTGCAATATTGTCCATAGAAGAAGATATTACACATAATTTATATAATTTTGATAGCATAATACACGATTTTTCTATAATGAAAGTAAATGTATAAATGCGCTTACATACTAACTAATGTATACAATTTCTTTGTTTGGTTATGTTTATTGGGGTGTAAATTTGGAATATATTTTGTCTCATTTGGGGGGGGGGCAGCCCCTCAGTAACGTTATTGTTGCCTTTAAAAAGCGTATCGTGATTTTTTATAAATCTGTATAGGTATATCATCTTATGCGGCCTCTTTTAGTACTGCCTACATAAAAATGGCACGCAATGGTAAACATGTTCCCCACCTTTACTTCGTTTCAATTACAATAATTATTTATTCATGTTTATTAATTTATAAAAACCATCATATAATCGACTAAGTGGCCGCCCTCAAATGATGTCACACGATTTTGGATGATTTTTCACCCCTTCCCCGTTTGTCACACGTCGTCACAAAAACTTAGACCCCTTCTTCAATATGACGTCACAAACCTTTGCCACCACCCCCCACCTAAAAGCCGTAATTCCTATGTGAAAATGCGAATGTTTCAAATTGAATTTTTGTCATTTAAGTATGTTTTTAGTGTAAGGCTGCACTCTAATATCGTCACACGCGTTTTACATAATCGTCATTAAATAAAGTGTCAGTAATAAAATATTTAAATGGAAATATTATTTAAAGATGCACGTTTTGACTTGACATCAGATTTATTAAACACACACCCCTCGTCACCCTTCGTCACAAATGTATGACTCCCCCCCATCATGTGCATGATGTCGCTTTTGTACGGCCCCGAAAAAGGGCGGAAAATTGGAGACCGCCCCGGGTGTTCTAGTTACGCCACTGCCCTAACGCCACTCTAGAGTCAGTTTATCACTTGCCTTGTAGTCAGTGGCGTAGCAACGGGTTGGCATCGGGGCAGTTTCCAAGGGCACCAGCTCAAAATGGCGCCACTAAATCTCTAATTTTTTAATTTGTATTTAAATAAATACAGTGGGACCTCTCTAAGTCGAATTCAAAAGTACCCGAAAAAAAATCGACTTACAGAGTTTTTGAGTTAAGGAGATTGCGAAATCGGACAATTTAGATATTGAGAGGGTTGAAGAACCGCCATACCGGCTAGAAGGCTTGTCAGGAAAGAGAGGCGGTGTCTATGTTTCTTATGAAAGGAAGCCAACTTGCTTTGACATGCCGCCACAAGCCCATGAGAGGAGATACCTTCCCTCTCCTCTCCCACTTTACTCCCTCCACAGTGGGATTGAGGGAGTAGGATTTATATTTTTAAAAAGAGTAACAGCATGCAGCAAAGGGACGCGAATAGGTTCTACTCCTTTTTCTTGTCTTTGTCATTTTTTGTACTTACAAGGGTCGCTTAATCCCTCGTGGAATGCACTAAGTTAAGATTTTACGTCCATTTACGTGGCTCTACGGAACACGTGTTCTGAAATTTCACTCAAGAATAATAACCCAAACGCCTTGGAAAATTTGACTGAGAGAGGTTGAAATCCAAAAATCTTGTAGTTAAGGAGATCTAAAATACATTAGTCTTATGGGATTTGGCGGGACCTAACAATTAATTCGATATATGGGAGGTTTTCGACTTAGGGAAGTTCGACTTAGTGAGCTCGACTGTATTTCAATTTTGTCCTCAATAACAAAAAAGTGAATACTTAATTTTATTTAAATATATTTCATTTAAACCTTTATAATATGTTCTATTATGTTTGTGGCCATTGTTGGGCTTCTTATCATACAAATGTAAGTATTATTTTACAGTCTATCTTTTTAAAAGAAAAATCTTACTATCCCCATTCCACTGTCGAGGGAGTAGAGTGGGGGAGGGGAGGGAAAGTGTCTCCTCTCACTGGCTTGTGTCGGTATGTCAAAGCAAGTTTGCTCCTTTCAAATGAAATATCACCGCCCCTCTTTCCTTTCAAGCCTTCTAGACGCTATGGCTGTTCCATGCTCTTTTCTCAATATCAACATTGTCCTTGATTAATCTGCGCCTATTACGCCAGTTTCCTTAACTCGAAAACTCCGTAAGTCAAATTTTCTCCCCCTTGAGTTCGACTTAGAAAGGTCCGACTGTATTAGCAACATGCCAATACGAGTAGATCGCGAATTATGATATCTGTCGTTTTGGATTTGGCTCGGAGGTGGCTAGTGTTGATAAGTCCTCAATCAGCTCTGTTGTGTAACAAGATTCCATCATGGCTATCCTTGAATGCGTATCGAATAAGTACAGAGAAGAATATTGAAAACGATACTGCGAGTACACTAACTTGTTCAACTCTGCTGCTGACTGGAAGGGCTTATTACATAGCTTCATCAAACTGCACTTTGCACTGCATATTTGCATGGAACTATCTGATGATTGCGAGCAGGTGTGGAAGTCAGCCGATTCTTTCCAGGATTTGGAAGATCCCATTGCGACTGACTAAATCAAAAGCTTTCGTAAGATCCACAAAGGCAATGTATAGTGATAAGTTGCCATCTGCATCTTTCCTGGAGCTACCGTATGGAGAAAACCATGTCTATGGTAGACAGACCAGCCCGGAAACCGCAGTGAGATTCAGTATAAATTCGGGTGGCTAAACTATGTAATGGTGTTATTATGACACGGGGAAATACCTTTCCTACAATACTAAGGAGTGAAAGGCAACGATAGTTATTGCATTCACTTCTATCGCCCTTGTTTTTATATAGTATCATTATATTTGCATCCTTTAGGTCTGGGGGATGTAGCCCTGTTCCCAGCACAGGGACAGAAGCTCGTGCATTGGTTGGAGTAAAGTTGCCTTGCAACTCTTTAGAGCTTTTGGTGGTATGCCATTCCCAGGGGCTTTACCACAAGCTAGGCTGTCAATTGCTTTGGTCAGCTCTTCCTGTGTGGGCACGACATCAAGTCGATATGCCATGAGCGGCATATCGTGGATGTCATCTATAGCGGTGCTGGAGACTGTGGTAACTGTTGCATAAAGTTCCAGATAATGCTCAACCCACCGTTTTAGCTGCGCTGCCTGGTCTTGGATAAATTCTTCACTTTTGGACTTTGGGGGGGGGGCAACCTTGGACGTCAAAGGGCCTGTTGCTATTTTTATATTTTCGTACATGGTTTGGCATTGCCCATGTCTGCAGCTGACTGTGTGCTGCAGCAGAGGTATAGCCAGTAGGTGTGACGTGCGACATTTTGGACACGTGACTTTGCTGTTTTTAAGGCATGCAGCTTGTCGGGAAAAGGCTTTTCCTTGTAGGCCATACGAGCTTTCCTTTTGGCTTCAGTCATATTTTTCATCTCGTACAAATGTGCTTCAAACCAGTTCGTATTTCTTAGAGATTTTTTGCCAAAGGCATATAATGCTGATATATATATATATATATCGTGTGTCTTAGATGCATCAATTTGGAGTCAATGGTGACGTATGGGGGACATCTTTGAGAGACCTTCATGCACTTCGTCAGCTACGTTTTCACAGGGTCTTTCATGCAGAAGGTGTTATTGGTGGATATCTCTTTTTTTTAGTGTGGTATGAGTTTTTCCTCATTATTCATACCTTGCCGGTCACAAGGGAGTGATCCGTGTTGCTGTCAGCACTGTGATTGCTGCGGGTGAGTAGGACGCTAGCCAGTTATGCACACCTGTTGATGATGAGGTCTAGCTGGTGCCATTGGGGCGATCGAGGGTGTCTCCAAGATACTTGGTGTTTATCCTTTCACTTAAAGAAAGTGTTGGTCACACACAAGCCTCGTAAGCAGCTCAGTTCCAGCAGCCTTTCTGTCCATTTTCATTTATCTTTCCCTTCCAAAGTGACCAAGCCATGTGGGCGCTCCCCACTCCCCACTTTCTGCTAGGCCTAAATATGTCAATGAACACAGGATACATAAGCGAATGGAAACGGTGCTGGTTTTTAATTGGTTTCAGCAGCTACTAGGTACGGCATTTAGCATCCCTCTAACTGTGGGCGAGCGGTGACAGTTTATATCACCAAACCTTTTTAAACATACGCTCCTTTCAACTTTTACAATTTAAATCAATCCCAAATTATTTACAACCCTTTGTTTCTGTCCATATTTTAAAAACAAAATCATCTATTTTCTACCAACTTAAAACTCGGTGGACGACTGAAATATCTTTTAAAACAAAATAAAATATTTATTATTTTAAAGTATTGGGATAGGAGTGGAAGGAGTAGTGAGGGATGAGTGTCAAATTAACAACACTGGCTTGTCTCAGTTAGTTTATTTCAAAGCCAAATTAGCGTTCTGACATATAATAAAAGCAAAAAACACCGCGTCAAGGAACCAACATCTTTTTGTATTGAGTGAATTTTGTTTCAAGCTTACAGAAAAAAAGTGTATCCAAATGCATTGTAGATTGTCGTATTTTATTTCGTGTTGACAAGTATGTGTTTTTGTGCATTTTCGTGTTAAACGAATTTCCACAGTATATATTTTAAAAAAAATGTTAATCTGATAAATTGGCCAGTATTTGATATAGAAATTTCAGTCACATTTTCAAGGGTACCTGGGCGCAATTTTATTACCCGGATATTAATAGGGTTCCCGGTTACCCATTGACAGGCCTAGACGCGATACTACGTCAAGCGGTGTGTTCTGCTTGACGGACTAGGCTTCAATACGCAGTTCGACTCCCTGAAGTGTTATAAACTCTAGAAGTAGAGTTGATATGGCAATGCTTTGTTATCGTCTTAGCCTCCACGCTGATGTCGGCGACTCATTTTTCATCACTAAATATGTGACGCTCTCATTGGAATGCCGAGTCCTTTTCGACACTTATGGCCGGCTTACTACGCCTGCGGTGAGCATCGACATAAGGGTTATTGCCATACAGGTAATTTTTCGCAGTTCTAGTACTGTCTGAACCATTCGCATCCCCAATCGCTTCAGAGCAATCGGGCAGCAGATAAGCCATTGTTTCCTCATCAATGCCACATAAGCGGCAGATTGGTCCGTGTTTGGGTTATACCTGTGCAAGTAGCTGTGTATCTGACACAATCCAGCCGTAATTTACGTTATGAGGGACTGGCAGCTACAAGGCAATTCCCAACATGGACCCTTCTTGATCAGCCGCTCATTTGCCTAACAACTGTTTGGCATCGGGGCAGTTTCCAAGGTTGCCAGCTCAAAAGGTTGCCAGAAAATCTCTAATTTTTAAAATTCTATTTAAATAAATACAGTCGGGCCTCTCTAAGTCGAACTCAAAACGACCCGAAACAAAAATTTGACTTACTGAGTTTTTGAGTTAGGGGAATATCGCAATAGGCGCCGATTAATAAAGGACAATGTAGATATTGAGAGGTGGGGGGAACAGACATAACGGCTAGTTGGCTTGACAGGAAAGAGAGGCGGTGTCTATGTTTCATATGAAAGAAAGCCAACTTGCTTTGACATTCCGACACAAGTCCGTGAGAGGAGACACCTTCCCTCCCCTTCCCCACTTTACTCCATCCACAGTGGGATGGGGCGAGTAAGATTTTTTTGTTTAAAAAGAGTCACAGCATGCAACAAAGAGACGTGAATAAGTTACCACTTACCACTCATTTTTCTTGTCATCGTCATGTTTTGTACTTGCAAGGGTCGCTTAATCTTTTGTGGAATGGACTAAGATAAGATTTTACGTCCATTTACGTGGCTCTACGGAACACGTGTTCTGAAATGTCACTCCAGAATAATTACCCAAACGTCTTGGAAAATTCGACTAAGAGAGGTTGAAAGCCAAAAATATTGGAGTTAATGAGATCTAAAATACAATAGTGTTATGGAATTTGGCCGGGACCTAACAATTAATTCAAAATAGGGAGGTTTTCGACTTAGGGAAGTTCGACTTAGAGAGGTCGACTGTATTTCACTTTTATCCTCGATAACAAAAAAGTAAATAATTAATTATATTTAAATACATTTCATTTAAACCTTTATAATATTTTTTATTATGTTTGTGGCCTTTCAGGGCTTCTTCTCATAAAGTCTGTCTTCTAAAAAGAAAAATATTACTATCCTCATCCCACTATCGTGGTAGTAAAGTGGGGAGAGTAGGGAAGGTGTCTCCTCTCATGGGCTTGTGTCAGTATGTCAAAGCAAGTTGGCTCCTTTCATATGAAACTATCACCGCCCCTCTTACCTGACAAGCGTTCTGGTCGCTTTGACTGTTACTCTCCCCCCCCCCAAACCTCTCAATATCAACATTGTCCTTGATTAATCTGCGCCTATTACGCCAGCTTCCTTTACTCGTAAGTCGAATTTATTTCCCCCTTGAGTAAACTTGAGTTGGACTTGGAGAGGTCCGACTGTATTAACAACACCCCAATACGCCAGCTAACTGAAGTGCTGAGCTGTAGTCCGGTGGAGTGTTATTTATATATACTTTTAATTGTGAGTTTCTATCGTTATGTAAGAGATAATGAGTATGACACTTTGACACTATTGTTTTTATTTATAAATAGATGTTACTTCAATTTTGCTGTATTATTTATTAACGCAACAATATCCCGTTTTATCCACCAATTAATTTGGTATTATTTAGTAAATTATAAACTGCAATTTAGTATTGTCCCTGTCTTATGCATTTTTTAAATTAACGTTGTATGACTGTCACTGTCAGACTACGTAATTATTGTCATAAATAAAATAAGAGAAATTCAACTATTTTTTATTAACAAATGAAATAATCTTAAAGTTGAAACTTGTCAATTTATCAAGGGCGCCGAAAATAAATTAGCCAAGGGCGCCAAAAACCTAGTTACGCCTCTGCGGCCGTTGCACTTCGCACTGCCTTTGTCGTGAAACCAGCCTGAAAATTATCTATCCATAAAACTGGCTTTAAGCCACAATCTCAACCCAGCTGGGTCATTTGGCGGTCACTATGAAATTGTGCTGCACTTGGTGTGCCAGCAGGTTTCCCCTTTCCTGCTGATGTACTTTTGCTTGACCTGTAATAAACTGAAGGGTTATCTTTCATCCTTGTGCTATTAGGTTGTACACTATTTCCAGTGAAACATTGACAGTTTTCATCCCTATTGAGCTTCGACCTGGACATTCTAGTAAGGATCTGGAATCTGTGAAGACGAGACTGTTGGAAATTACTTTTTCTTACATAGGCGTGGCAGCACTTCTTTAACACCCTTGTGAATTGCTTCTAGCTCGGCATCCCCACTAGACGCTATTTGTACACTCGGTCCCTACACGGGGTATTCAATTAGTGCCTAAGCCCGCCTGTTCCTCGCTTGAAGCTCAAACCGCCTGCATTGACCTTCATTGCGAAGTTTACATAGTCTTCAATAGTTTTCAGTGCTTCGTCATGCTGAAGGCCTAACGGACTATGTTTGCCCATTGCAGCATTTTCCAGTGACAAGCGTATATGAGGCGGTGAGTAACATTCACTAGGCCCACTCACTGGGATGATGGACTTTTTTCCTTTGCTTTTTGGCAAATTTATTAAAACTTCGAGCTCGTTCACCTCATCAACAATTAATGATGGTCGCTACAGTGTTGTATGTTTTACCCATTTGTCTTGAGTTTGTAAGAATGGTTGACTGTGGTTTATTTTACAGTATCGTTCAACCGTATTAGTATTGCCTTTTTAAACCACACGCTGAGTGGTTCAAGGTTTGCCCAGGTTTCTACCTTGGCGTTGGGTATGGAAAACAGATCAGTCTTAATGCTTGGTTTTGAACTCTGTCCAGGTTTTACAAATCTGTTCTGTTTGCAAATGCCTGGACGGGGAGGCTTTAATCAAAGGCTCCTCTCACTTGTGGTAGAAAGCCCTTAGCACTTTTGCGATGGAACTCTCAGTTCGTGCTCGCCAGTTTTTTCACCCAGGGAAGTCTAGCAGTGGTCTTCGCTCGCAATACACATACATGGTTATGTATATGGAGTTTTTGGTCCAGTTTTAATCACAAGTACATTGGCGCCTTGTCTCAATTTGACCTTTTCGAACAGATGTTTAATAATTTAACATGCTTAAGATCATTCCTTCCATTTATGAATATTCAGGGGATGTTTTTTTTTGCGTGTTTACTATCATTCTCCACTCTTAGCGCATGCTTCCATCTTGTGCAGAACGAATTGCAGCCTGTTCTACAAGTTTGCGATGTCTTTGCCTTACGCCAACCTGACCAAGTCATCTGCAAACATAGATCTTCTATCCCATAATGTTTCTGTGTTTTATGATTTAATTACTGGTGTAACACTTGTTAATTTTGAATATTCTCCAGTCATATATCTGGAAGATCATATTTTAAAGAATTTCGTTCAGTTTATATATGTTTTCTTTAGAGGAATTTTTCTATATAGAAGATGCATATTATAGTACCATTAGCTCAAAAGTATTGTATCATTTTAGTTTTATATTCTTATTAGAAATGTAAAATTTCCTCTATATAAAGTTTTCGTTTTTGAGGAATGTTTTATTTCATTGACATAAGTATCAATATACATAATTCCCGTCGTCTGTATGTATGGATGTAATGTAGGTGGCGCTGCGAATGGATGTAATGCTGTTATTTGGCGCTGTTTTATAGTGCTGCACCAAAAATAACACTTTCGAACGTTCCGCATAAAATTGTTCAATATGATAATAAATGAATCAAATAAAAATAAATGAAAGTTCTGTATTGCGTTATTTTTTAATCTGATGTGTATTTATTTTGAAAACTTCCGTCATTTTTGACGGGTGATACACTAGTTGCATGATAATATCTGATTCATTATTACCCCCAATTATTTTGCACGTTCGTTTTTGGATTTTTTATTTTCTATTAGTAACTTTGCATTTAGTTGTTCCTTTTTTTCTCTTTACAATTGGCTCTTTTCTTGTTGGAACGACACTCTCAATTTAGTTTTCACTTTTACTAATTCATCCAGGTCTGCTTGTAAGATATGGCTATCTTGTCTCTTATTTAATTGTTTGATTGTTTATAAAATCATCAGCACTTAACCGAACTTTTTTCCCCCGGTGAAATGGTGGCGGTTATATTATATTTAAGACTTTATCCGTTTTTTATATATTTTATAATTCACGCCTTCACGTGTGTAGATTAATAGTCAACTAAAATGTTTACGGTGATCAATTTTTACCATATTTTTTAGATGTAATTTAAATGGAGACAGACATATTACAAGGTAAGTCAAAATCTCAATTTTTAGGAGAAATTCTGTATCAGGTTTATTGAAATATAAATTAATGAAACAACAGCAGTTGCCAGAAATTGTATGATTTATCACGAAGCTAAACTTCTATGTTTTCAACAGTGTATTTTAGCATGTATTTTTTTTTCTTTCTCTTTTTTACTATTAACCGCGACAGTTGAAAATTTCCTGGAAGGAAGTACATACTACAATTAGTTTTCCATTTTAACTGCTATTCTGTCTTTTTGTAACAATTGGCTATCTTGTTCTGATTTAATTGCTCTACAGGTTCTACAGTCATCAACAAATAACCTTTTTTCCCTGATGAGATGCTGTTTAAAATATTTCTCTAAGACACTATCTGGTTATGTTTTAAACCTCTCTTAAACTTGTATAGATTAATAATCAGCTCAGTATGATTTCGATGGTTAATTTATAAATAAAATACTTTAAAAAAATCTTTTTTAAAAAAATGGACTCTGTTTTATTTATATATAGAAAGTGCACTAAAAAGATGAAAATAAAATTTTTTTTTGATTACAAGTGAAATCCGTGAACATATTAACTGCACATAAAAGCGTGGGGCGCCCATCACAACTCATTTCTCTTTGCAACTATTTTTCTGCAGATAGATAAATTTTGCTAATTAATATGATAGTAGCATGAATATGATCAAAGTTGTGAAACTTTTAATGTTTATTAATATTCATACACATTTGTATTTATGTTTCGCAGCCTTGTTTATGCTAGAGAGTTGTGATGAGCGCCCATCACAATTCATTTCTCTTTGCAAATTTTCTTTTGCATATTGATAAATATTTTTAATTAATATGATATTAGCATCTTGAAGCATCTCCAATCTCTTTATATGCACTAACGTCTTGATCTTCATTTGCTTCTGGTTCTATTTTTTGCACTCAAACTAAATCATTCTGATTTATTTGTGCATTATGATCGATAGCTACGTTACTGTAGAGTTCATTGTTATCAATTAACCATCGTAGCGCATTGTAGATTCGTGATGTGATGAGCGCTCCACACTTTTATGTGCAGTTAATAGGTTCACGTATTTCACCTGTAATCATAGCGTTTTTTTATTTTCTTATTTTTAGTGCACTTTCTATATAAAAATAAAAGCGTGTCCTTTTTTTTTAAAAAAAAAGATTTTTTAAAAAGTATTTTATATTCTACTTTAGTCTAAATTTTTTTAAATCGATTAGTTGACCGTATCAATTCAATTTAATTAGTTAAACTTTCTTAAAGTGGTTTAATTTTACGTAGGAAATTTGAAATTTTATACATGCTATATAGAGATAAACTAAAATTTAAAAATGCATTAATTAAATTACTGTACATTCGATCTATCTGGAATTTTTACACAATGCATTGTCATCCAAGATCTATCTTTGGTAAAAAAATAGATCTTTAGGACCATCCGAAGTGGTTTAATTTTACGTTACAAGATTTGTAGGATACAACATACAAATATTGTGAGTTAAATAAAAGCGTGTAAATAATAATAAAATGTATATTTTCAGCTTCCAGTAAAATGGAATCAAAGGAAACATGTGGTAAGTCCGAAATTGTCATTTTAGAAAAAAATGCTTTGTCAGTTTTATTAATAATAAATTAACGGAACAAATGAAACTGCAAGAAAAAGTTCAACTAGAAATGAAACTAAACGTGAGGATTTTCTACAGCCAACTGTGGTAAAATATAATTCGAGCGAACGGCTGAAACCTTGAGATTTTTGAAAGACATAATAACAAATTCGTTTGTTTAAATGCCTTGTTAGTGAAGTTTTACTTTATATTATTTTATCATATTTATCACAGACGCTTCTTCTGTACAGAATATTATTGCGTCCGGCGCTTATCAAAAATTTATGTCTATTCCTGGATTTTAAACAGAGATTTAAATTTTGATAGTGTGTTTATTTTCCTGGTTCGATTAGGCAACCCATTCTACACAAGCTTTCCATACGGGAAGAAATGGAATTTCTATGTGTTTGCTCTTGCACACTAGCGTAACAACAGGTTGGCATCGGGGCAGTTGCCAAGAGCGCCAGCTCAAAAAGGCGCCACTAAATCTCTAATTTTTAAATTTGTATTTAAATGAATGCATGCTGTGACTCTTTTTAAAACGAAAATTATTACCCCCCCCCAACCAACAGTCGAGGGATAGAGTGGCGGAGGGGAGGAAGTTGTCTCCTCTCACGGGCTTGTGTCGGTATGTCAAAGCAAGTTGGCTCATTTCATATGAAACATCAGACACCGCCCCTCTTTCCTGTCAAGCCTCCTAGCCGCTATGGCTGTCCCCCCTCTCAATATCAACATTGTCCTTGATTAATGGGCGCCTATTACGCCAGTTTCCCTAACTCGAAAACTCCGTAAGTCAAATGCCCCCCCCCTCCCTTAAAGTTCTACTTAGATAGGTCCGACTGTATTAGCAACGTGCCAAGACGCCAGCTCACGGAAGTGCCAGTGGCGTAGCTAGGGGGGGCGGTGGGGGCGGTCCGCCCCGGGCGGCACACGATTTGGGGGCGGTATTTGGGGGAATTTGAAAAGTACAGCCCTTTCGGACAACCGCCCTTTTTCTTTTGAAAGAGGAAAACCCGGGTGAAAATAAAATATTCGTACTTTCGAATCGTAATTAACAGATTCTCAAGACATTTTTTTTTATTACATACTGTTTGTTATAACTAACGCATAACCGTTAAGAAATTTAAAATAGTTTAAAAATGGTATCGATTTGTTTTGAAAATTAAGCGGTATACATCACAGATGACGCTTTTTATAAGAAAACAACACAAAGAACACATCACTGCTGAACGGAATATACTATTAATATCGTCGCGACAGTTATTGCGTGGATTTTCGACATGCACAGAATGATACGTGAAAAAGTACCCACATGACATTGTGGTTCAAATATTGTGTTTAACTTGCAAGTAGTAATTTATATTACTGTTTAAGTTTAAGAAAATTATTTTAATGTAATTTATTAAAAATTAATTTTCATTAAAGTAGCACAAACAAAATGTGTGTGTTTCTTTAAAATACGTTTATTCACTAAAACTTTTATGCATATCCTATTAAAGTAATGTTTAGATAGTTTGAATTAGTCTATTTTAGTGAAAATTATTACGCTTTTTCACAAGAAAGATTAATCGCGATTGTTGTTTTTTTCCTCCAAATTTTGCATAATGGTGAAACATTTTTAAGACCGTGGATGGTGTATTTCACCATTGAAGAAAAGTATATATTGTTTTTGCTGTCAACTGTTTGATGATTTTTTCCAATCAAATTTTAAGACGGAAAATAGTTTTAACAAATAGTGGAAATTTAATCTCAAAATAAGTCAACATGAGTTGAGTCTACTGAATAAGTCAACACGAGTTGAGTATACGGCAGATTCGATCATTTTCCCAATGGAAGGAATTAGAAATAAGAATTGGACATGGTGCAACTTTTGATAATCTACAACAACAGAATATTGATAAAGAAATAAGAAAAAATGAAAGGAAATTCTCACAATACTTGATATAATTAGATTCTTAGCTAAACAAAATTTGGCGTTGAGAGGTCATCGTGAAAGTATTAATGAGGAAGACATCAATTCAATTGAAAATATAGGACATTTTCTAGAGCTTTTGGACTTGTTGGCCAAGTACGACCCAGTATTATGTGAACATTTAGTACAAATTAAGATGGGTAATAAATATAGTGTCTCCTATTTGTGGAAAATGATTCAAAATGAATTCATAGACCTATTGAGAGGTGCAGCGAGAAAAACAATAATGGACCAATTAAAGCAAGCTAAAAACTTTTGTATGATATTTGACAGCTCTCCAGATATTTCCCACAAATATTAAACTAGTCAAATTAAAAGATACGTAGTTATTGATGTTGGCGAAGTTAAAGTTGTAGAATCGTTTATTTACTTTGTAGAAAATAAAGGAAACGCCAAGTTAGAAGGGAAAAACATGTGAGTGGGGAAAATTCACAAGACGTGGTCCTATCTTTAGAACATGAAGTACAACGAGAAATGTTTTAATCCATGGATCGAATTATAAAGAAATTAAAAGAACTCTTTGATCAGTTGCATGTCCATGTAAGAAAATATTCGTGTATAATCCCATGTAACCTACTAAGTGAAGAAATTGAATGTCAAATAAATGATTTTATTGACATTGATAAAGAACAGTTCCATAATGAAAGAAAAATGATCCAGGTTGTGTGGCTGTACCTATACTACTAAAAGAGGCATTGCGTTGGGAAAATGGAGGAAAAGGTCCGCTTGTCGTATTAGTTTATAAATAAAGCTTAAATATATTGTTTTCATTGCACAATTTGTTTGTGTATTTTATATTCTAAGAATTTTTATAACAATTATTGTTATCAGTGTCGCTAGTTGTGAAAGGAGCTTCTCCAAACTGAAGTTGATAAAAAATTATCTTCGTTCCACAATGAGTGCATGATTTAAGACATGGGTTGGGAAACCATGGCTCGCGAGCCAGATGTGGCTCTATTGATGGCTGCATCTGGCTCTCAGACAAATGTTCGACTATTCTTTAAAAAAACGTTTATTCAGATTCCTTTGAATTGCATAAACAATAAATAGCATAACAATGATATTAAAAAGAATTAAGAGACATAATTATGGTACTTTTAGTGTTGAAATTACACAAAATGCACACATTTACTTGAATTTTTAGTTTTAAAAATAATGTATGGCTCTCTCAGACAAAAAGTTTCCCGACCCTTGATTTAAGACTACAAAATCTTGCAATATTGTCCATAGAACAAAATATAACAAATTATTTAAATTTTGATAGCATAATACACGATTTTTCTACTATGAAAGTTAGGAAAATAAATGTATAAATAATATGTTTACATACTAATGTACACAATTTGTTTGTAAAAATATAATTAAATCATTTATTTATAAATACAAAATAAAAGCATACTAATTGGTAATTTAATTTTTTGGTGTAAATTTGGAATACGTTTGTCTCATGTGCAACCTCAGTAACTTTCTTGAAACCTTTAAAAAAAAGTATATCGTATTTTTATAAAAAATATGTATTTATTATTTATAGGTATAACATCTTATTTGGCCTCCTTTATTGCCACTAACTTAAATATGGCATTCAATGGTAGAAATGTTCGCCACCTTTACTTTGTTTCAATTACAATTATTTATTTATGTTTATTAATTTATAAAAGTCATGATACTATCTACTTAGAAAGCGCGGCAAATTGGAGACCGCCCCGGGCGGCAAAAGGTCTAGCTACGCCACTGGGAAGTGCTTAGCTAAGTCAGTGAAGTGTTACTTAAATTTACTTTTAATTGTGAGTTTCTATCGCTATGTATGAGATAATGAGTATGACACATTGACACTATTGTTTTTTTACCACGTTTTTATTAACTTGCTTTCGTGTCTGTCTGTCCGCAGTTTTTCAAATTTGCCAACGTAAAATTAAACCACTTCTGATGATCCTAGAGAGCTCAAAATTTGACCACATTAAGATCTTGGATGATAATGCATTGTATCAAAAGTTCAGAACGATTGAATTTACCGTAATTAAATTATTGCATTTTTTAGTTTATATATATGTAAGCATCTCTTATCCATCTGCTTTTCTTTTACGTGCCAACTCAGTTAACCCCGTGACCTCACGTTGGGTGGCACTTATGAGGTGTTTGGTAAAATAAAAAGAGGTAAAAAAAAAGATTTTTAAAAGGGGTGTTAAATAGTTTGAGAAAATTGAATAAATATAGCAGTCTTAATATGAATTAGTGCAGCGTTTTCCATTGATAAGCGTTGGTGTTTGTCCATATGTTTGTGTTTGTTTGTTTTGGGTCTAAAATGCCTCACCTCCACGCGGTTAGACCTGACAATCCATAACATATGGAAACCATGTAGGCAATTTTGTATTTAATCAATTTTTTATGTACAATAAAAGTAATATATATATATATATATATGAATTTACCCATAGACTAAAAAGAGTAAAATAAATAAAGGTAAAAAAGGATTTTTAAAAACCATGTTTTTATAAGTGGACTGAAAATAATAAAATAATTTAAAATTTCTAAGTTTAAGTACTTTCAATTAATATGACTAAAAACGGGGGCCAGGTATTTGGTATAAAAATTAAAGATTTATAATTTAGAAGGCAAAAGAGAGATGTATAAGTGAGAGAATGAGTGAACTGCATATGTTAAACCTCATAAGCGCCCGCCCCACGTTTTAAGTCATAGGAAATTAAAGTCCTTGAACTTAGAAATTTTTAATTATTTTCTTCTTTTTAGTCCACTTATAAAAACCTGGTTTTTAAAAATCTTTTTTTTTACTTTTATTTTTTATTATTAACTTGCTTTCGTGTCTGTCTGTCTTTCTGTCCGAAATTTTTAAAATTTGCCAATGTAAAATTTAACCACTTCTGATGGTCGTAGAGAGCTCAAAATTTTACCACAGATAGATCTTGGATGACAATATATTGTGTCAAAATTTCAGATCGATTGAATGTACCGTAATTAAATTCATGCATTTTTTAAGTTTATCTCTATATAAGCATCTGTATCCGACTACCCTTGTTAGATTTCACGTGCCGAGTTCACCCCGTGACCTCATCGCCATTCGGCGGGTGCTGATGAGGTGTTTAGTAAAATAAATAGAGGTAAAAAAAAAGATTTTTAAAAAACCACGTTTTTATTAGTGGCCTAAAAAGAATAAAATAAATAAAGGTAAAAAGGATTTTTAAATACCTCGTTGTTATATGTGGACTAAATAGAAGAAAATAATTAAAAACTTATACGTTCAAGTACATTTATTTAATATGACTAAAAACGTGGGGCGGGCGCTTATGAGGTTTTACATAAGCAGTTCACTCATTCTCTCACTTATAGATCCCCATTTAACTTTTATACCAAACACGGACCCCACGTGTTTAGTCATATTAAATGAAAGTACTTGAACGTATACGTTTTAAATTATGTTCTTCTTTTTAGTCCACTTATAAAAACGTGGTTCTTAAAAATCCGTTGTTACCTTTATTTATTATTTATACTACTCATACTTCAAGACTTGCTGTATAGGCTTGATCATTTCTGTGACCCCAACGCGTCATAGGCCATTCGGTCATATCTATTTTTAGGCTCTTCGTTGTCAGTAAGGTCAAACTTTCTCAAACATGGCTAGCAACAGTGTGTTTAATAGTGTTATAGTGCTATCTGAAAACGATGTTCCAGGTGCTAATTTGGACAAAAAAAATATTTCTTCTCACTCAGTTTTGCAGCCGAAAAAAGTTATTAAAATGTCGAAGACTTAAAACTTTAATAAATAAGCCGTAACATAGTATTTTAAATTATTTAAAGATGAGTGTAGTAAGCGTTCATATTCGTAACTACGGTAAACACTAGTCCTAGCGTAGTCAATTATTAACATATATGTATTTTAATATTGTTTTCCTTGGCCCTTGCCTTATAAAAATATATGCCTTTAGTAATAAACTTACACTAAGATTATGACTTTAATTATAATTACATCATAGTATGAAAGAATAAACGTCATGGACGAACGAGCAACTAGTGAAAGTGTAAGCGGTCGTTCCGGCCGTCGCCACTAGTACTAGTACTAGTGCTAACAAACGTATATTTAATATAAATTGTTTTCGTTGGTTCATATAAATTATAGATGCCTTAGTATTTATTAGTAATAAAATTACACTAAGATTATGACTTTAATTATAATTACATCATAGCATGAAAGAATAAACTTCATGGACGAACGAGCAACTAGAACTAGTTACTACTAACTTATTACTAGATAATAGAGTTAGAGCCTCAGCAGATGCAGAGTCACTAATTATAATTCATTTACATAATTCATGCTCCCAAGGACGTTCCATTTCGCATAATATAATATTACATAATATAACTATAACCATCTATTGATATTTAAATAAATAAGCATAGGCCTAAGAGTTTATTTAAGATGAGTGAAAGTGTAAGCGGTCGTTCCGGCCGTCGCCACTAGACTAGTACTAGTCACTAGTGCTAACAAACTTATATTTAATATAAATTGTTTTCGTTGGTTCATATAAATTATATATGCCTTAGTATTTATTAGTAATAAACTTACACTAAGATTATGATTTTCATTATAATTACATCATACGTTTTAGAAGTAAATAGTATTTGAATGTATAAAATTCTCGGACGAATGAGCAAATGAACTAAAAATAAAAAAAGTATAGTCTGTATATTTACATATTAATATTAAATTCACTCTCGCAAGGAAGCTCTATTTCGCATTATTATAATATATCAAATAATATGACCTTATATTTTTCTTTAAAATTCTATAAAATCAAGCTTTTGAACAAGTTTTAGATAATTTCAATGAGCGCATTCTCTCTAATAGTTATGAATAAATATTCACTACTTGACCTTACGGCACCTCAGGCGGTGACCTAGTTATAGATCGAGTCTATTATTAGACTTCCGGTAAATTATGACCAAGCCTATTCTTTATTAATGCTACGATATCCCATTTTATCCTTCAATTTATTTGGTATTATTTAGTAAATAATAAACTGCAAATTAGTATTGTTCCTGTCTTATGCATTTTTTATATTCACGTTGGATGATGTCACTGTCAGACTACCTAATTATTGTCATAAATAAAATAAGAGAAATTCAATTATATTTTATAACAAATGACAAAATCGCAACTGAAAGCTGAAACTTGTCAATTTATCAAGGGCGCCAAAAAGGAATTAGCCAAGGGCGACAAAAACCTAGTTACGCCTCTGCTCATGCATACGGAATAAGAGAGCTGTTTTTATTCCTATGTCTGTCT
The DNA here is from genome assembly GCA_944989445.1 of Ampullaceana balthica. Lineage (NCBI taxonomy): Eukaryota > Metazoa > Mollusca > Gastropoda > Lymnaeidae > Ampullaceana > Ampullaceana balthica. The sequence continues at coordinate 85,688 of CALYLW010000792.1, read as the reverse complement.
GAGCGTGGTATTAGATTATAATCTGTTTTTTATTTCCAAGTAAGAATTAATTGCTCACTCGTATTATTTCTCTCTTGCCCTTCGTTCTTCTATCCAACAGTATCTCTGGGTTTATCTCTGGGGACGCGGTGGTCGAGTGGCAGCGCACTGGACTGTCGTACCGATGGTCACAGGTTCGAATCCGTGTGAAGACATGGGTTTGTTCCCGGGGCCTAGGGCGTCCCTGAGTCACCCCGCTCCGAATGGGTACCTAACACTACATGTAGTTAGGCGGCTGGGTAATGCGTGGAACCCACAAAGCCGTGGCCTGTGAATGCTGCATCACTTGCCAACAGATCATCTGTCATGGTCTGTGGACGCAACTATCTTCCGGGAAAATAAGATAAGATAAGATAAGATTATACTTTATCGAAATGGGGATTCCACGATAATTCCTAATGCATTGTTGCTCTTAAATATGTTTCACTTTTAGTTTGGATTAATTAATTTTAATGATTGAAATAGTTTGCCTTATTTTATTTCGTTTTCTTGTTTAATCTTAACATTTAACACTTTCTCGATGGAAATAATACTCGAATTGATTTCATTTTTAAAAATAAAATCATTTACATTTTTAAAAAAAAAGATTTGTCTATACTTTTCTGATTAAATTGTTCTAAAGCTAAAACAGCCATCCGTAAATAATATAACCTTTGTTCCTGATGAGATGCTATCCGTAAAATTATTTTTTAAAGCCCCGATTCTCTAAGACTCTAATTTTCTCTTATACTACTGTATATTTTAGGGGTTGTCAGACTTGTTGTAACTGGAGCCATTAAAAAAATATTTATCCCAATTATTGAGAGCAGCATTGCAGCACTATGGGTCATAAAACCTGGCTTTGATAACTTCCTGTAATACTTGTAACTATCTTTCATAAATTGTACGATAGCCACAATGTGAACACAAAAGAGTCGCATGTGATTTAGCCACCATCTGTATTGATTAATAAAAAGCTCAAGATGATAACGGTGGTTAATTAATTATTTTTTACAGCTTCGATTAAAATGGAACCAAAGGAAATACGGGGTAAGTCTAAATTTGTCATTTTAGGAGACATTTTGTATCAGTTTTATTGATAATAAATTACAAAAACAAAAGAAGCGGAAAGAAAAAGTATGACTAGACATAAAGCTCAACTTGAGTGGTTTTCTGAGCCAATTGTGATAAAGGTTAATTCAAGCAAATGGCTGATACTTCGAAATTTTATAAAGACAGAATGAAAAATGCTTGCGATAAAATATTTAGACATAACTGACGTTTGGGTTTCAATCAAGTGTTAGCGAATTTTGATTTTATCTTATTGTATCTTATTACTTGCAGAAGATTATTGCGGCCTGTGCTTATCACTGGTTTATTTCAATTCATGCATTTTAAATAGAGCTTTATATTTTAATGTTTTTTTTCTAGTTTGTTCAGGCAAGCCATTTTACGTACCCCGTTCAGAGAGGACGAAAAAGAATTAATATGGCTTTGTTCTTGCATACAGAATAAGAATAGTCTATATATCCCTATGTCAATCTAAGCGTGGTATTAGATAATCTATGTGTTGTATTTACAGGTGAGAATTAACTGCTCATTCAAAAAAGTGATACCTAGTTTCTTGTTTTCTCCTATGCTATTGTCTGCCTAGGTTTAACGATGTTAATAATGGTATTACATTAATGTTATTCAATTTTGAATTTTCGCAAACATTTTTTTTTAAAAAAGCTTGTTTTAATTTTTTAGGGTTTGTCTATGTATTAATTAGTGGGAAGATCCCATACTGAAGATACACATTCTAGTACAACATATTCAGTCTCTAGTATAGATCTTAACAAAATAAGATATGGTTTAATTTTTATATTCCTAATACATCTATAAAAATTCCTATACATCTTAAGACTTAATTAGCATGGGATGTCCAAAATATTTACTCTTTTGTTTTAATCTTAAGTTTATTGCATCTATATTTGAATTAATTGTTTTTGATTAATGAATATACAGTTTGCAGGGATTTGTTTCCTTTTTTTATTCTCTTAACATTTGACACTTTTCAGGGTGAAAAGACATACTCTAATTAGTTTTTCATTTAATTAATTTATTAAGATATTCTTTAGGGACCAACCGGGTAGACATTTTTCAACCAGGTACCAAATCCAAATAGTTAGATTTACTATTTGCCGGATCCGGGTACGAATCCGAGTACTAAGACACGAACTAAAACATTTGGTGAAAGGTCATTCTCTTTTTGTGCAGCCAAACAATGGAATTCTTTTATCTTATTTGTTTACGGAAGATTATTGCGTCCTACGCTTATCTATGGTTTGTGTTTAGTTCTTCATTTTTATTAGAGATTTAAATGTTGATAAAGTGTTGGTTTTCCTGGTTTCTTCAGGCAACCCATGCCACGCCCGAATTCCGGACGTGAAGAATGAAAATTTGTATGGGTTTGTTCTTGCATACGGAATAAGAAAGGTGTTTCTATCCTTATGTCTATCTGAGGGTTGTATCAAGTTATATTTGTGTTGTATTTCTAAATTAGAATTAATTGCTTTATGTATGATTTCTAATTTACTCTTGGTTCTTCTATCCTCTAGTGTTTCAAGGTTTAATGATTTAACTAATGGTGTTATTCTTTGTGAGTTTCGAATATTCTCCAGTAATGAATCTGGCAGCTCTTTTTTGGATTCGTTCTAGTTTATCAATGTTGTCTTTGGTGGATGGGTCCTATACAGAAGATACATATTCTATTACAGGTCTCACCAAAGTGAGGTAGCATTTTAGAATTCTCTACCATTACACATCTGTAGTATTTCTACTACCAAGTCCTTCAAGACTGCACATCAGACACATCTTTTCAAAATTTGTTTTCAAAATGTATGAAACATTTCTTTTAAAGAATAACGTAGCTTATGTATAATAATGTCAATTACGTGGTTATTATGATATGAATGTTTTTTAAATTATTACATGTATGTTATTATCTCCATCTAAAGCGCTTTGAACCCGGTCCTTGCTGGGATACAGCGATATATAAGTTACCAATTTATTATTATTGTTATTATTATTATTATTATTATTATTATTATTATTATTATTAAAGGAAAATCGGAAATTCGAATTAATTTCCGTTTTGAAAAACGATTAGTGGTTGCTTTAATTCGCAAAACCATAACCGCCTTGTATTTAGCTTTCAAGATTTCTAAAATAAAAGTTAATTTTAGATATTCAAATTGGTTTATTAAATTATTATTGACTGTATTTTTAAAGTTTACTTTACCACTTTCTACACTCTTCATGCAAAATGCAATGATATTATAATTATTGCCAGAAGAAACGGGATTATTAATTTATTAAAATTTAAAACAATAAATTCATTATATTTTACTTGTAAATTTGGTTTCTCTTGTTAATATGTTACTTATTTACTGTGTAACTGTTAGACGCTTTAATTTGAATTTATTTTTTTATTGTATATTTACACAAATTAAATTTTAAATATTGGGCGTGGCACTAATCGCTAGAAGTTAACAGGAAATTGTCGTAGAAAATCCGTTTATTAACTTCATATAATTATAATTTCAAATTATTAATTTCTATCATTAGGTTACATTTGTTATATTTGTAACAATTTTTAAGTATACTAATATTTATATTTTTTGAATTCCAAAATTGTATTTTAAGGTATTTTTAGATATTTGGCATTCGGCAATTTGCGTGGGCACTATTTTCCGAGGAGAGTAGTTCCCAACAACCCGATATCAAGCCAGAGCGAATATCCGGAGTGTTTTCTGTTTGGTCCCTAATCTACTTATTGGATTTTTCTATCTTTGTCTGATTTAATATTTCATCGGATTCCTTCCTTTGCTCACGAGTTCTATGCTTCCAAATGCTTTGACATTTCTTCTAGCTCATCTGTCTGTAGCCTCCTCCATCCTTCGTTCATCGGCTACAATGACACACTCTTTTACAAGTTAACGCCACGTAGATCGGTCTTATACAGTACACTCCACGTTGCTTGTGCATATTCTGGCTGCTTTCGTTTCCCTCTGGCAGACATCTTTAAATTGCACACGTGACCTATCTTCCTCTTTCCAAATGACAGTTTTCCATAAAGCAGATCCTTGGGATGCAACCCGGATTTATTCTTCTATTTAAATATTTATCGCTTCATTCTGCTGACACGCCCTTTACCCAAACGTTTACACTCAACAGTTTCTTGACACGCCCTTTACACCACATTTGACACTCAAAGCTATCATGATACGCCCTTTACCAAGCAGTTGACATTCAAATGTAAAATGACTTCAACTCTGTGCTTATAAAAAATGTAAAAAAATACTAACATACAATGTGTATAAAACATATATAGAAATAGAAAAAAATATTTATTAAAATGGAAATTAAACAAAATATATCAACCTATTTTGTAACATCTTTTTGAAAACACAAAGCTTTAAAAAACTTCACTATGTTATTTTTCCAACTTCAAAATTTTTTTATCACCTCATGACATCCGTTCACTGCACAGTGGTATTACAGCCCTGTCCACCCCCTGCCGAAGAGAATGAAAAATTTGAGACACTAGTTAGAAACGTGGACACGAAAAAACTTCCCTTTAAAGGTAAAATGTATAAATTAAATCATTTTTTTCACCCATCCACCCATCCACCCATCAACCCCACCCATCAATCCATCTGTCCATCGATCTATCTATCTTTCGATCAATCTATCTTTAGATCTATCTATCTATTTATCTATCTATATATGATCAATCCATCCATCCATCCATCCATCCACCCATCCATCCATCCATCCATCCATCCACCCACCCCCCATCCATCCATCCATCCATCCATCCATCCATCCATCCATCCATTCATCCATCCATCCATCCATCCATCCACCCACCCACCCACCCAATACCCAAATCTGTCTGTCTGTCTTTCCATATGTCTGTCTGTCGATCTAGCGATCTATCTATGTGAACATAATATCATCTGTTCGCAATGAAACTTTGAAATTATATCTAGTACGCTACATTGTAGGTAACTCAAATCAATTAATTCTCATTAGTTGTTGGGGTGCCCAAAATGCATTTTTATAGCTAATATAAGCTATGTGACAGGGTTGTTTTGAGGGAGATATGTTATTGGGTGGATGCGGTTTATACATTTTAGTGTTTACTTATTTAATGGCTTTTTTATGTAATACTCGGATTCGGATCGGTGTGCCAGTTTGGCACTGGACACGGGGGGGGCAGTGGGGAAATTTGGTGGGTGGGTGGGGGGTGGGGTGGGGTTATTGGGCGGGGGGTTTACGGGTTTGGGGTGGAGCTGGATGGGGGTATCGTGGTGGTGTTGTGGGGTGTGTGTGGTGTGTGTTTGTGGGGGATTTGTTGTTTTGGTTGGACTTTCGGGCTGTGCGTGGTTAACGTGTAGCAATGTGGACGGGTGGTGGTGAGTGTCGGAGTGCTGCGGTGGGTGGCGTAGTTGCTGGTGAGAGTTAGTGTGTGGTGTATCTGTGTTGTGTGTAGTAGTTTGTGTTGGTGGTGGTTGTTGTATGTGTTGTGATGTGTGATGGTGGGTGTGGGTGCGGGGTTGTGTGATTGTGTTTTGTGGTGGGTGATAGGGGTGGTTTGTGGTAGGTGGTTGTGTGGTGGTGGGGTGGTGTAGTTTTCGGTGGTGTGTCTGATGGTTTGGTTGTGGTGGGTGTGTGTGGGTGGGGAGTGTAGTGGTTGTGTTGGTGCGGTGTGGTTGTGTTTGTGGGTTGTTGTGGGGTGTGAGTGGCTTGGGGGTGGTGTGGGTGGGGTGGTGGTGTGGGGGGGTGGTGGGGGGTGGGGGTGGGGGGGGGGTGGGGTGGGGTGGGGGGGGGTGTGGGGGTGGGTGGGGGGGTGGTGGGGGGGGGTGGGGTGGTGGGGGTGGGTGGTGTGGGGGGGGGGTGGGGGTGGGGGGTGGGTGGGGTGTGGGGTGGTGTGGGGTGTGGGTGGGGTGGTGTGGGGGTGGGTGGGGTGGTTGGTGGTTGGTGGGGGGTGGTGGGGGGGTGGTGTGGGGGTGTGGGGGGTGGGGGGTGGTGGGGGTGGGGTGTGGTGGGTGGGGGTGTGGGGGGTGGGTGGGTGGGGTGTGGGGGGTTGTGGTGGTGGGGGTGTGGGTGGGGTGTGGGGGGTGGGTGGTGGTGGGGGTGGGGTGGTGTGGGGGGGGGGTGGGTGTGGTGGTGTGGGGTGGGGGTGGTTGGTGGTGTGGGGGGTGGTTGGTGGGTTGTGGTGGGTGGGTGTGGGTGGTGGTTGGGTGGGTGGTGGTGTGGGGGTGGGGGGTGTGGGGGGGTGGGTGGGGGTTGTGGGGGTGGGGTGGGGGGGTGGTGTGGGGTGTGGTGGGGGGGTGGGTGGGGGTTGGTGGTGGGTGGGGGTGGTGGGGTGGGGTGGGTGGTTGTGGGTGGGGGTGGTGGGGGGGGTGGGGTGGGGTTGGGGGTGGGGGGGTTGGGGGTGGGGGTGGGTGGGGGGTGGGGTGGGTGTGGGGGGGGGGTGGTGGGGGTGGGTGTGGGGGGGGGGTGGGTGGGGTGTGGGGGGTGGGGGTTGGTGGGGGTGGTGGGGGGTGGGGGGTGGGGGTTGGGGGGGTGGGGGTGGGGGGTGGGGGTGGTGGGGGGTGGGGTGGGTGGGTGGGGGGGGGGTTGGGGTGGGGGTTGGTGGTGTGGGGGTGGGTGGGGGGGGTGGGTGGGGGTGGTGGGGGTGGGTGTGGGGGGGTGTGGTGGGTGGGTGTGGGGGGGGGTGGTGTGGGTGGGGGGGGGGTGGGGGGTGGGGTGTGGGGGTGGGGGTGGGGGGGTGGGGGGGGGTGTGGTGGGGTGGGGTGGGGGTTGTGGGTTGGGGGGTGGGGTGGGTGGGGTGGGGGGTGGTGGGTGGGGGGGGGGTGGGTGGTGGGGTGGTGGGGGGGGGTGGGTGGTGGTGGGGGGTGTGGGGTGTGGGGTGGGGGGGGGTGGTGGGGGTGTGGGGGGGTGGGGGGGTGTGGGTGGGGTGGGGGGGGTGTTTGGTGGTGTGGGGGTGTGGTTGGTGGGGGTGGGGTGGTTGTGGGGTGGGTGGTTGTGGGGGTGGGGGTGTTGGTGGGGGTTGGGGTGGGGGGGGTGTGGGTTGGTGGTGGGGGGGTGTGGGGTGGGGGGGTGGGGTGTGGGTGGTGGGGGTGTGGGTGGGGGGTGGGGGTTGTGGTGGGGTGGTGTGGGGGTGTGGTTGGGGGTGGGGGGTGGTGGGGGGGGGTGTTGTGGGGTGGGGGTTGGGGGTGTTTGTGGGGGGGTGGGTGGGGTGGGTGGTTGGGGGTGGGTGGTGGTGGGGGTGGGGGGGGGTGGTGGGGGTGGGGGTGGGTGGGTGGGGGGGTGGGGGTGTGTGGGTGGGGTGGTGGGGTGGGTGTGGTGGTGGGGTGGTGGGGGGGTGGGTGGTGTGTGGGGGGTGGTGGGGTGGGGGGGTGGTTGGGTGGGGTGTGGGGGGGTGGGGGTGGTTGTGGGGGGTGGGTGTTGGTGGGTGGGGGGGGTGGGGGTGGGGTGTGGGGGTGGGGGGGTGGTGTGGGTGTTGGGGGTGGTGGTGTGGGGTGGGGGTGGTGGGTGGTGTTTGGTGGGGGGGGGTGTGGGGGTGGGGTGGGTGGGGGGGGGTGTGGGGTGTGGTGGGTTGGGGGGTGTGGGGGTTGGTGGTGGGGGGTGGGGGTGGTTGTGGTGTTGTGGGGGGGTGTGGGGGTGTTGGGGGGGGTGGGGGTGGGGTGGTTGGGGTGTGGTGGGGGTTGTGTGGGGTGGGGTGTGGTGTGGGGGGGGTGTGGGGGTGTGTGGTGGTGGGGTTGTGGGGGTGGTGGGGTGGGGGTGTGGGTGTTGGGGTGGGGGTGGTGGGGGGGTTGTGGGGTGGGGGGGTTGTGGGGTGGGGTGGGGGGGGTGGTGGTGTGGTGGGTGGGGTGGGGGGTGGGGTTGGGGGGTGGGGTGGGGGGGTTGTGTGGGGTTGGGGGTGGGTGGGGGGGTTGGGTGGGGGGGGTGGGGTGGTGGGGGGTGGGGTTGTGGGTGGGGGGTGGGGGTGGGTGGTGGGGGTGGTGGGGTGTGGGGGTGGGTGTGGTGGGGGTGTTGGGTGGGGGGGGGGTGGGTGGTGGGGGGTGGGGGGGGGTGGGGGGGGGGTGGGGGGGGTGGGTTGGGTGTTGGGGGGGGTGGGGTGGGTGGGGGGTGGGGTTGGTGGGGGGGGTGGGGGTGGGTGGGGGGGGGTGGGGGGTGGGGGTGTGGGTGGGGGGGGTGGGGTGGGGGTTTGTGGGGGGTGGGGGTGGGGGTGGGGTGTGGGGGGTGGGTGTTGTGGGGTGGGTGGGGGGTGTGGGTGGTGGGGGTGGGGGTGGTTGGTGGGTGTGGGGGTGGGGGGTGTGGGGTGTGTGGGTGGGGGGGGTGTGGTTGGGTGGGGGGTGTTGGGGGGGGGGTGGGTTGTGGGTGGGGGGGTGTGGTGGGGTTGTGTGGGGGGGGGTGGTTTGGTGGTGTGGTGGGGGGTTTGGTTGGGGTGGGTTGTGGGGGGGTGGTGGGTGTTGGGTGGGTGGGGTGTGGGGGGGTGGGTGGGGGGGGGTTGGGTGGTGTGGGGGGTGTGGTTGGTGGTGGTGGGGGGGTGGTGGGGTGGGGTGGGGGTTGGGGGGGGTGGTGGTGTGGGGGTGTGGGTGGGGGGTGGGGGGTGGGGTGTGGTGGTGGGGGGTGGTGGGGTTGGGTGGTGTTGGGGTGGGGTGGGTGGGGGGGGTGTGGGGGGTGGGGTGGGGTGTGGGGGTGTGTGGGTGGGGGGGTGGGGGGGTGGGGGGGTGGTGGTGTTGGGGGGGGGGTGTGGTGGGGGGGTTTGGGTGGGGTGGGGGGTGGGGGTGTGGGGGTGGGGGGTGTGTGGTGGGGGGTGGGGGTGTGGTGGGGGGGTGGGTGGGGTGGTGTGGGGTGGGGGTGGGGTTGTGGGGGGGGGGTTGGGTTGGTTGGGGTGTGGGGGGGTGTGGGGGGGTGGGGGGTGGTGTGGGGGTGGGTGTGGGGGTGGGTGGGGGGTGGGGTGGGTGGGGGTGGGGGGGTTGGGGTGGGGGGTGGTGGGGGGGTGGGGTGTTGGTGGTTGGGTGGGGGGGTGGGGGTGTGGGGGGGTGGGGGGTGGGGGGTGGGTTTGGTGGGTGGTTGTGGGTGGGGGGTGGGGGGGGGTGGGGGTGGGGGGGTGGGGGGGTGGGGTTGTGGGGGGGGTGGGGGGGTGGTGTGGGGGGTGGGTGTGGGGGGTGGTGGGGTGGTGGGGGGTGGGTGGGTGTGTGGGGTGGTGGGGGGTGTGGGGGGTGGTGTGGGGTGTGGTGTGGGGGTGGTGGGGGGTGGGGGGTGGGGGTGTTGGGGGGGGGGTGGTTGGGGGTGGTGGTGTGGGGTGGGGGTTGGGGGTGTGGGGGGTGGGGTGGGGGTGGGGGGTTGGGGGGGTGGGGGTGGTGTGGGTGGGGTTGGTGGGGGTGTGTGGGGTGTGGGGGGGGTGGGGTGGTGGGGGTGTGGGTGGGGGGGGTGGGTGGTTGGGGGGTGGTGGGGGTGGGGGGGGTGTGGGTGGGGGGTTGTGTGGGTGGGGGGGGGTGGGGGGGGTGTGGGGGGGGTGGTGGGGGGGTGTGTGGTGGGGTGGTTGGTGGGGGGTGGGGGGGTGGGGTGGGGGTGTGGTGGGTGGGGGGGGTGTGGGGGGTGGGGGGGTGTGGTGGGGGTGTGGGGGGGGGTTGGTGGGGGTTGTGGGGTGGTGGGTGGGGGGGGGGTGGGGGGGGTGTGGTGGTGGGTGTTGGGGGGGGTGGGGGGTGTGTGTGTGGGGGGGTTGGGGGGTTGGGTGGTGGGGGGTGGGGTGGGTTGGTGTGGTGGTGGGGGTGTTGGGGTGGTGGGGGGTGGGGGTGGGGGGGGGGTGTTGGGGGGGGGGTGGTGGGTGGGGGGGGGTGGTGTGTGGGGGGGGGGTGGGGTGTGGGTGGTGGTGTGTGGTGGGGGTGTTGGGGGGGTGGTGGGGTGTTGGGTGGGGGGGTGGGTTGGGGGGGGTGGGGGGGGGTTGGGTGGGGGGGGGTGGGGGGGTTGGGGTGGGGTGTTGGTGTGGGGGTGGTGGGGGTGGGTGGGGGGTGGGGTTGGTGTTGGGGGGTGGGGTGGGTGGGGTGGGGGTGGGGTGGGGTGGGGGGTGTGGGTGGGTGGGGGTGGGGTGTGTGTGGTGGGTGGTGTGGGGGTGGTGTGTGGTGGGGGGGGTGGGGGTGGTGTGGGGGTGGTGGGGGGTGGGTGGGTGTGGGGGTGGGTGGGTGGGGTTTGTGTGGGGGGGGGTGGGTGGTGGTGTTGGGGGTGGTGGGGGGGGTGTGGGGGTGGTGGTGGGTGTGGGTGTTGGGGGTGGGGGGTGGTGGGGTGGGTGGGGGGGTGGGGTGTGGGGGGGGTGGGGTTGTGGGGTGGTGGTGGGGGTGGGGGTGGTGGGGGGGTGGGGGGGGGGTGTTGGTGGGGTGGTGGGGTGGGGGTGGTGGTTGGGGGGGGGTGGGGGTGTGGTTGGGTGGTGGTGTGTGGGGGTGTGGTGTGGGGGTGGGTGTGGGGGTGGGGGGTGGTGGTGGTTGGGGGGGGGTGTGGGTGGGGGGTGGGGTGGGGGGGGTGTGGGGTGGGGTGGGTGGGGTGGGGGTGTGGTGGGTGTGGGTGGTGGGTGGGGGGGTGGGGGTGGTGTGGGGGGGTGTGGGGTGGTTGGTGGGTGGTGGGGTGGGGTGGTGGGGGTGGGTGGGGGGTGGGGGGGGGGTGGGTGGTTGGGGGGGGTGTGGGTTGGGGGTGGGGGTGGGTTGGGGGTGGGGGGTGGGGTGGGGGTGGGGGTGGGGGGGTTGTGGTGGGTGGGGGTGGGGTGGGGGTGGTGGGGGTGTGGGGGTGGGGGTGGTTGTGTTGGGGGGTGTGTGGTGGGGGTTGGGTGTGGGGGTGGTGGGGGTGGGGTGTGGGGGTGGTGGGTGGGGGTGGGGTGGGGGGGGGGTGGTGTGGGTGGTGGGGTGGGGGGTGTGGGGGGTGGGGTGGGGGTGTGGGGGGGGGGTGGGGTGGGTGGGGTGGGTGTGGTGGGGTGGGGTGGGGGTGTGGTGGGGGGGTGGGGGTGGGGGTGGTGGGTTGGGTTTGTGGTGGGGGGGTGGGGTGGGGGTGGGGTGTGGGTGGGTTGGTGGTGTGGTGGGGGTGGGGTGGGGTGGGTGTGGGGGGGGGTGGGGTTTTGGGGGGTGTGGTGTTGGGTGTTGGGTGGGGGTGGGTTTGGGGGGTGGTGGGGTGGGTGGGGGGGTGGGGTGGTGGTGGGTGTTTGGTGGTGGGGGTGTGGGTGTTGGTGGGGGTGGTGGTGTTGGGGGGTGTGGTGGGGGGGGGGTGGTGTGGGGTTGTGTTGGTGGTTGGGGGGTGGTGTGGGGGTGGGGGTGGGTGTGGTGGGGGGGGTGTGGGGTTGGGGTGTGTGTTGGGGGTGGGGGTTGGTGGGGGGTGTGGTGGGGGTGGTGGGTGGTGGGTGGGGGTGGGGTGGGTGGGTTTGGGGGTGGTGTGTGGGGGGGTTGGGGTGGGTGTGGGGGGGTGGGTGGGGGTGTGGTTGGGGGGTTGTGGTGTGGGGGGTGTGGGTGGGTGGGGGGGGTGTTGGGGTGGGGTGTGGGGGTTGGTGGGGGGTGGTGGGTGGTTGTGGGGGGGGTGGGGGTTGGTGTGGGGGTGGTTGGGGGGTGGTGGGGGGGGGGTGGTGTGGGGGGGTGGTGGTGGGGGGGTGGGGTGGGGGGTGTTGGGTTGGTGGGTGTGGGGGGTGGGTGGGGGGGGGTGGTGGTTGGGGGGGGGTTTGTTTGGGGGTGTGTGGGTGGGTGGGGGGTGTTTGGGGGTGTGGTGGTGGGTGTGGGGGGTGTGGGGGGGGGGTTGGGGGGGGTGTGGTGGTTGGGGTGGGGGTGTGGTGGGGGGTGGTGTTGGGGTGGTGTGGGGGGGGGGTGGTGGGGGTGGGGGGGTGGGGTTGTGGTGGGGGGGGTGTGGGGGTGGGGGTGTTTGGGGTGGGGGGGTGTGGTGGGGTGTGGGTGGGGTGGTTGGGTGTGGTGTTTTGTGGTGTGGTTTTGGGGTGGTGGTGTGGTGGGTGTGTGGTGGGGTTGTGTGGTTGGTTTTGTGGGGGGTGTTGTTTGTGTGGTTGGGGTGTGTGTGGGTTTGTGGTGGGTGTGTGGGGGGTGGGTTGGTGGTGTTTGTGGGTGGGGTTTGGTGTGGGTGGGGTGGGGGTTGTGGGGTTGGGGGGGTTGTGTGGGTGGGGGTTGTGTTGTGGGTGTGTGGTTGGTGGGTGTGTGTGTGGGGTGGTTGTGGGTGTTGGGTTGTGTTGTGTGTGGGGGGGGTGGTGGGTGTTGTTGTGTTTGGGGTGGTGGGGTTGTTGTGTGGGGGTTTGGGGGTGTGGTGTTTTGTTTGGGGTGTGGGTGTGGGGTGTTGTGTGTGGGTGGTGGGGTGTGGGGGTGTGGTTGGGTGGGTGGGGTGTTGGTTGGGGTTTGGTTGGGGGTGTGGGGGTGTGTGTGTGTGGTGGGGGTTTGGGTGGGTGTTGTTGTGTGTTGTGGTGGTGTGTGTGGGGTGGGGGTGGTGTTGGGGTGTGGGGTGTTTGTGGTGGGGTGGGGTTGTGTGTGTGGGTGTGGTGTTTGGTGGTTGGGTGGTGGGGGTTGTTGTGGGGTGGTTGTGGTTGTGGGTGGGTGGTGTGGTGGGGGGGGTGTGGTGGGGGTTGTGTGTGGTTGTGGTGTGGTGGGTGGGGTGGTTGTGGTGTTTGTTGTGGGTGTTTTGTGTGTGATTGTGTGGGGTGTGTGTTTTGTGGTGTTGGTGGGTGTGGGTGTGGGGGTGTGTGTGTGTGTTGTGGTGAGTGTGTTTGTGTGGGTGTGGTTGGTGTGGTGTTTGGGTGGTGGGGTGTGTAGGGGTTGGGTTGTGTGGTTGTGGGTATGTGTGTTGGTGTTTTGTGTGTGTGGGGTGGTGTGTGGTGGGTGGGTTTGTTGGGTGTTGTGTGGGTTGTTGTGTGTGGTTGTGTGGTGTTGGGTGTGGTTGTTGTGTGGGTGTGTGTTGTGTGTGTTTGTTGGTGGGTGTGTGAGTTGTGGGGTGGGAGGTGTGGGGGTGTGTGTGGTTGTTGTGTGTGTGTGTGGTGTTGGTGGTGGTGTGGTGGGTGGGTGTGGTGTGTGGGGGTGGTGGGGTTGGTGTGTGGTGTGGGTGTGTGGTGGGTGTGTGGGTGTGGTGGTTGGGTTGTGTGGTGTTGTTGGTGTGTTGTGTTGTTTGGGGTTGTTTGTGGGTTGTGGTGGGTGTGTGTTTGTGGGTGGTGTGTGGTTGGGGTGTGTGTGGGTGTTTGGTTGGTTGTGGGTGTGGGGTGTGGTTGTGTGTTGGTGTGTGGGTGTGTGGGTGTTTTGGGTGGGTGTTGTGGTGGTGGGGAGGTGTTGGTGGGTAGTTGGTTGTTGGTTGTGGGGTGTGGTGTGTGTGTGTGTGTGTGTGGTGTGTTTGTGGTGGGGGGTGTGGTGGGGGGGGGGGGGGTGTGTTGGGTGTTGTGGGTTGGTGGTGTGGGGTGGTGTTTGGTGGTTGTGGTGTTGTGTGGGTGTTGTTTGGGTGTTTTGGTGTTGTGGGTTGTGGGTTGGGGTGTGTTTGTGGTTTGTTGTTTTGGTTTGGTGTGTGGGGGGTTGGGTGGGTTGGTGTTGGGTGTGTTGTTGGGTTGTGGGTGGGTGGTGGTGTGTGTTGGTGGTTGTTGGTGGTGTTGTTTTGGGGTGTGTGGGTGTGTTGGGTGTGTGGGGTTGGGGTGGGTTGTGGGTTGTGGTGTGTTTGGTGTGGTGTTGTGTGTTGTGGGGTGTTGTGTTGTGGTGTTGGTTTGTTGTTGTGTGTGTGGGGTTTGTTGTGTTTGGGGGTGTGTGGGTGTGGGGTTGTGTGTGTTGGTTTGGTGTTGGTGTTGTGTGGTGGGTGTTTGGTGGTGGTGTTGGGGTTGGTGTGTGGTGTGTTTGGTGTGGGTGGTGTTGTGGGTTTGGTGTTGGTGTTGGTTGTGTTTGGTGGTGGTGTGTTGGGGTTTGGGGGGTGGTTGGGTGTTTGGTGTGGTGGGTTGTTTGTGGTGGTGGTGGTGTTGGGTGTGGGGGTGGTTGGGGGGGGTGGGTGTGTTTTTTTGTGTTTGGTGTGTTTGTGTTGTTGTTGGTGGGTTTGTTTGTGTTGGTTTGGGTGTTTGTTTGTGTTGTGTGGTGGTGGGTGTGTGTGGGGGGTGTTTGGTTGTGTTTGGTTTGTGGGTTGGGTTGTGTGGTGGTGGTTGGGTGTTGGTGTGTGTGTGGGTGTTTTTGTTGGTGTGTTTGGTGGTTGGGTGGTTGGGGTGGTGGTGGTGTTTGTTTGTGGGGGGTTGTGGTTGTGGGGGTTTGGTGTGTTTTGGTGGTGGTGGTGTGTGGGGTTTTTGTGTTGTTGTTGGGGTTGGGGGTGGGTGGTGTGTGGTGGTTGTGGTTGTGGGTGGTGTGTTGTTGTTTGGTTGTGGTTGGGGTTGTGGGGTTGTGTGTGGGTGTTGTGTTGTTGGGGTGTGTTGGGTTGTGGGGGTGTTGGGGGTTTTGTTGGGGTTTGGGTGGGGTTGTTTGGTTGTTGGTTGGGTGTGGGGGTGGTGGGTTGTGTGTGGGTTGTTGGTTGTGTTGTGGTGGGTGTGTGTTGGGTGTTTTTGGTGTGGGGTGGTTGGGTGTTGGTTGTTTGGGGTGTGTTGTTTGGGGGTTGGTGGTTGGGTGGTGGGGTGGGTTTGTGTGGGTGTGTTGTGGTGGGGTGGTTTGGGTTGTTGTGTGGTGGGTTGGGGTTTGTGGTTTGTGGTGTGTTGTTGTTTTGTTGTGGTGGGGGTTGGTTGTGTGTTGTGTGGTGTGTTGGGGTGGGTGGTGTGGTTGTTGTTGGGGTGGTGTGGGGGTGTTGGGTTGGTTGTTTGTTGGGGTGGGTGGTTTGTTGGTGTGGGGGTGGGTGTTTGTGTGGGGTGTGGTGGTGGTGGTTGGTGGTGTGTGTTGTGGGTTTGTTGTGTGGTTTTGGTGTGGGGTGGTGTGGTGGTGGTGTGGTTGGGTTGGTGTGTTTGGGTTGGTGTGGGTGTGTTGTTGTTGTGTTTTTGTTGTGTGGGGTTGTTGTGTGTGGGTGTGGTGTGGTTGGTGGTGGGGTGTGTGGTTTTGTGTGTGTTGGTGGTGTGGGGGGGTGGGTGTGTTGTTTTGTTTGGTGTGGGTGGGTGGTGTGTGGGGGTGTTGTGGTGTGGTTGGGTTTTGGGTGTGGGTGTGGGTTGGGTGGGGGTTGGGTGTTGGGTGTTTTGGTGTGTTTTGTTTGGGGTGGTGGGGTTGGGGTTGTTGGTTGTTGGTGGTTTGGTGGTGGTTTGTTGTGGGGTGGGTTGTGTGTGTTTGTGGTTGTGGGGTGTGGTGGTTGTGTGTGTGTGGGTGGTGTTGTGTGGTGGGGTGTTGGTTGGTGGGTGGGTGGGGTGTTTGTTGGGTTGGGTGGGGTTTGGTGTGGGTTGTGTGGTGTTTGGGTGGTGGTGGTGGGTGTGTTTGTTGTTTGTGTGGTGTGTGGGTGGTGGTGGGTTGGGGTTGTGTTGGTTTTGGTGTTGGTTTGTTGGGTGTGGTGGGTGTGTTTTTGGGTGTGGGGTGTGTGTTTGGGTGTTGTGTTGTTGTGTTTGGTGGTGTGGGTGTGTGTTGGGTTGGTTGTGTGGTGGTTTGTTGGGGTGTGGGTGTGGTGTTGTGGGGTTGGTGGTGGGTTTTTTTTGTGTGGGTGGTGGTTGGGGTGTTTTTGTGGGGTGGGTGTGTTGTTTGGGTGGTGGTGGTGTTTGTGTGTGGGTTGTTGTGTGTGTTGTGGTTGGGTGGTGGGGGGGGTGGTTGTTGTGGTGGTTGTTTTGGGGGTTGGGGTGTGGTGGGTTTGGTGGTGGTGGGGTTGTTGGTTTTGGGTGGGTGTGTGGGGGTTTGTTTGGGGGTGGGGTGGTTGGTTGGTGTGTTGGTGTGGTTGTGGGGTGTGTGTTTGTGTTGTGTGTGGTTGGTGGGTTGGTGGTGGTGTGTTTGGGTGGGTGGGTTGTGGTTTGTTGGTGTGGTGGTGTGTGGGTTTGTGGTGTGGGGGGTGTTTGGGTGTTGGTTTGTGTTGTGTGTGTTGGGTTTGTGTGTGGTGTGGTGGGTGTTGGGTGTTTGTTTTTGTGGGGGTGGGTGTTGTTGGTGGGTGTGGTTGTGGGTGGTTGGTTGGGTGTGGGGGGGGTGGTGGTGTTTGGTGTTGGTTGTGTGGTGTGTGGGTGTGTTTGGTGTTTGTGGGGGGGGGTGTTTGTGGGTGTTTGTGTGTGTGTTGGTTGTGTGGGGTGGGGTTGTGGGGTTGGGTGTGGGTGTTGTTGTTTTGTTTGGGGTTTTGGGTGTTGTGTTGGTTTTGTGTGGTGTGGGGGTGTGTGGTGGTGGTGTGGTGGGTGGTGGTGTGGTTTGTGGTGGGGGTGGTGGTTTGGTGGGTGGGGTGTGTTGTGGGGGTTGTGGGGGGGGTTGTGTGGGTTGTGTTGTGTTGTGGTGTGGTGGTGGGGTGGTTGGGTGGTGTTGGTGGGGTGGGGGGTGGGTGGTGGGGGTTGGTGGGGGTGGGTGTGGTGGGGGTGGGTTGTGTGGGTGGGTGGTGGGTTGGGGTGTGGTGGGGTGTGGGTGTTGTGGGTGGGTGGGGTGTGGTGGTTGTGGGGGGTGGTGGGGGGTGGGGTGGTGGGGGTGGGTGGTGGGGTGGGGGGTGGTGGGTGTTGGGTGGGGGGGGTGGGTGGGGTTGTGGGGGTGGGGGGGGTGGTGGGGGTGGGTGTGGTGGGGTGGTGTGGGGGTGGGTGTGGGTGGGGGGTGGGGGTGGGGGTGTTGGGTGGTGGGGGTGGGTGGTGGGGTGGGGTGTTGGGTGGGTGGGGGTGTGTGGGGGGTGGGGTGGTGGGTGGTGGGGTGGGTGTGGTGGGGGTGGGTGGGGTGGTGTGGGGGTGGTGGTGGGGGGGGTGGTGGGTGTTGGGTGGTGGTGGGGTGGGTGGGTGGTGTGGGGGGTGTGTGGGTGGTGGGTGGGTGTGGGGGGGTGGTGGGGGTGGTGTGGGGGTTGGGTGGGGTGTGGGGTGGGTGGGGGGTGGGTGGGTGGGGGTGTTGGGTGGGTGGGGTGGGGGGTGGTGGGGGTGTGGGTGGTGTGGGGGTGGGTGGGTGTGGTGGGGGTGGGTGGGTGGGGGTGGGTGGTGGGGGGGGTGGTGGGGGTGGTGGGTGTGGGTGGTGGGGGGTGGGGTGTTGTGGTTGGTGGGTGGTGGGGGGGGGTTGGGGTGGTGGTTGGGGTGGTGGGGGGGTTGGTGGGGGGTGGTGGGTGGGGGGGTGGGGGTGGTGGTGGGGTGGGGGTGGTGGGGGTGGTGGTGGGGTGGGTGGTGGTGGGTGTGGGGGTGGTTGGGTGGTGGTGTGGGTTGTGGGGTGGGGGGTGGTGGGGTGGGTGTGGGGGGTGGGGGTGGTGGGGGTGTGGGTGTGGGGGGGTGGGTGGGGGGTTGGGGTGGGGGTTGGGTGGGGTGTGTGGGGGTGTGTTGGGTGTGGGGGTGGGTGGGTGGGGGGGTGGGGGTTGTGGGGGGGTGGTGGTGGGTTTGGGGTGGTTGTGGGGGGGTGGTGGGTGTGGGTGGGTGGGGGTGGTGGGGGGTGGGTGGTGTTTGTGGGGGTGGGTTGGTGTGGGGGGTTGGTGGTTGGGGGTGGGGTGGTGGGGGGGGTGTTGGTGGGGTGGGTGTGGTGGGGGTGGGGGTGTGGGGTGGGTTGTGGGGGGTGGGTTTGGTGGGGTGGGTGTGTGGTGGGGGTGTGGTGGGTGGGGTGGGGGGTGTGGGGGTGGGGGGGGTGGGTTGGTGGGTGGGTGTGTGGTGGGGGGTGGTGGGGGTGGTGGGGGGTGGTGGTGGGGGTGGGTTGGTGGGGTGGGGGGTGGTGGGGTTGGTGGGGGGTGGTGGGGGGTGGGGGTGTGGTGTGGTGGGGGGGGTTGGGGTGGTGGTGTGGGTTGTGGGGGGTTTGTGGTGGGGTGTGGTTTGGGGTGGGGGGTTGGGGTGTTGGTGGTGGGTGGGGGTGGTGGGTTGTGGGGGGGGGTGGGGGTGGGGGTTGTGTGGGGGTGGTGGTTGGGGTGGGGTGGGGGGGGTGGTTGGGTGGGTGGGGGGTGGGTGTGGGGGTTGGGGTGGTGTGGGGGGGGGTGGGTGGGGTTGGGGGTGTGGGGGTGGGGGTGGGGGGGGTGTTGTGGTGTGGGTGGGGGTGGTTGTGGGTTGGTGGGGTTGGGGGTGGGGGTGGTGTGGGGGTGTGGGTGGGGTTGGTGGGGGGGGTGGGGGGTGGGGGTGGGGGTTGGTGGTGGGGGTGTGGGGGTGGGGGTGGTGGGGGTGGTGTGGGGGTGGGTGGTGGGGGGTGTGTGGTTGTGGGGTGGGGGGGTGGGGGTGGTGTGGGGGTTGTGGTGGGGTGGGGGGTGGGTTGGGGTGGGTGTGGGGGTGGTGGTGGGTTGGTGGGGGTGGTGTGGGGGGTGGTGGGGGGGTGTTGTGGGGGGTGGGGTGGTGGGGGTGGTTGGGGGTGTGGGGTGGGTTGTGGGTGGTGGGGGGTGGGTGGGGGTGGGGGGTGGGGGTTGTGGGTGGGGTGGTGGGGGTGGTGGGGTGTGGGGGGGGTGGGTGGTTGGGGGGTGGGTGGTTGGGGGTGGTTGGTGGGTGGTGGTGGGGGGGGTGGGTGGGGGGTGGGTGTGGGGGGGTGGTTGTGGTGGGGTGGGGGGGGTTGGGGTGGTGTGGTGGTGGGTGGGGGGGTGGTGGTGGGGGTGGGTGGGGGGGTGGGTGTGGTGGGGGGGTGGTGGGGTGGGTTGTGGTGGGGTGGGTGTGGGTGTTGTGGGGGTGGTGGGTGTTGGTGGTGGGTGGGGGGGTGGTGGTGGTTGTGGTTGGGGGGGTGGTGGGTGGGGGTGTGGGTGGTGTTGGGGGTGTGGGTGGGGGTGTGGGTGGGGTGGGTGGTTGTGTGGGTGGGGGTGGTGGGGGTGTGGGTGTGTTGGGGGGTGGGGTGGGTGTGGTGTGGGGGGGGTGGGGGGGGTGGGGTGGTGTTTGGTGGGGTGGTGGGGGGTGGGGTTGTGGTGGGGTGTGGGGGTGTGGGGGGTGTTGTGGGTTGGTGGGGGTGGTGGTGTGGGGTGTGGGTGGGGGGGTGGTGGTTGGGTGGGTGTGGTGGGGGTGTGGGTGGGGTGTTGGTGGTGTGGGGTGGTGTGGGGGGGGTGTTGGTGGGGTGGGGTGGGGGTTGGGGGGGTTGGGTGGGGTGGTGGTGTGGTTGGGGGTGGGGGGGGTGGTGTGGGTGGTTGGGGGGGTGGGGGTGGGGGTGTGGTGTGGGGTGGGGTGGTTGTGGGGGTGGGTGTGTGGGTGGGTGGGGGTGTTGGGGGTGGGGGGGGGTTGTGTGGTGGGGTGTGGTGGGGGGGTGTGGTGGGGTGTGGGTGGGTTGGGGGGGGTGGGTGGGGTGGTGTGGGGGGTGGTGGGTGGGTGGGTGGGGTGTGTGTGGGGGGTGGGGTGGGTGGGTGTGGGGTGGGTGGTGGGTGGGGGGGTGGTGGTGGGGTGGTTGTGGGTGGGGTGGGGGTGGGGGTGGGTGGGGGTGGGTTGGTTGGGGGGTGGGGGTGGTGTGGGGGTGGGTGGTGTGGGGGGGTGGTGGTGTGGGTTGTTGTGGGTGGGTGGGTGGGGGGGTGGTGTGGGGGGTGTGGGGGGGGTGTGGGTGGGGTTGGGGGGGGGTGGGGGGGGTGGGGGTGGTGGTGGTGGGGGTGTGGTGGGTGGGGGTGGTGGGGGGGGGTGGTGTGGGGTGGTGGTGTGGGGGGTGGGTGGGTGGGGGTGGGGTGGTGTTGGGTGTGGGGTGGGTGGGTTGTGGGGGGTGGTGGTGGGTGGGGTGGGTGGTGGGTGGGGTGGTGGGGTGTGGTGGGGGTTGGGGGTGGGGGGGTGGTGGGTGGGTGGGGGGGGTGGTTGGGTTGTGGGGGTGGGTGGGGGTGGGGTGGGGGTTGTGGTGTGGGGTGTGGTGTGGGGGTGGTGGGTGTGGTGGGGTGTTGGGTGGTGGGTGGGGGTTGTGTGGGGGGTGGGTGTGGGTTGGGGGTGTGGGTGGGGGGTGTGTGGGGTGGGGGGTGGTGTGTGGTGTGTTGGGTGGGGTTGGTGTGGGGGGTGGTGGGTGGGGGGGGGTGGTGGGTGGTTGTGGGTGGGGTGGGGGTTGGGTGGTGGGGGTGGTGGTGGGGTGTGGGTGGGTGGGGTGTGGGGTGGGGTGGGTTGTGGGGGTGGGGTGGGTGGGGTGGTTGTGTGGTGGGGTGGGTGGTGGGGGTGGTTGGGTGTGGGGGTGGTGTTGTGTGGGGGGGGGTGGGGGGTGGGGTGGTGGGGTGGGGGGTGGGGGTTGTGGGTGGGTGGGGGGGTGGGGGGTGGGTGGGTTGTGGGGTGGTGGGGTGGTGTGGTGGGGGTGTGGGGGTGGTGGGGGGTGTTGGGTGGGGGGGTGTTGTGGGGGTGGTGGGGTGGTGTGGGTGTGGGGGTTGGGTGGGGTGTGTGGGGGGGGGTGGTGTTGGGTGGGGGGTGGGGTGTGGGTGTGGGGTGGTTGGGGGGGTGGTGTGGGTGTGGTGGGGTGTGGGGGTGGTGGGGGGGGTGGGGTGGTGGGGGTGTGGGGTGTGGTGGTTGGTGGTGGGGGGTGGGGTGTGGGTGGGTGTTGGTGGGGGTGGGTGGGGGGGGTGTGGGGGGGTGTTGTGGGTGGGGGTTGGTGGGGTGGTGTGGGTGTGGTGGGTTGGTGGGTGGGGGTGGTGGGTGGGGTGGTTGTGGGTGGGGGGGTGTGGGGGTGGTGGTGGGGGTGGTTGGTGGGGGTGGGTGGTGGGGTTGGTGTGGGTGGTGGTGGGTGGGGGTGTGGGTGGGGGGGGTGGGGGGGGTGGTGGGGGTGGTGGGTGTGGGGTGGGGGGGGTGGTGTGGTGGTTGGTGGGTGGGTGTGTGGGTGGTGGGGGTGTGGTGGGGGTGGGTTGGGTGTGGTGGGTGGGGGTGTGTGGGTGGGGGGTGGTTGGGGGGTGGTGGGGTGGGTTGGTGTGGGTGGGGGGTGGTGGGGGGGTGTGGTGGGGTGGGTGTTGTGGGGTGGTGTGGGTGTGGTGGGTGGGTGGTGGGGGGGTTGTGGTGGGGTGTGGGGTGGTGTGTGGGGGTGTGGGTGGGGTGTGGGTGGGGTGTGGTGGGGTGGTTGTGGGGGTGGGGGGGTGGTTGTGGTGGGTGTTGGGGTGGGGTGGTGGTGGGTGGGGTGGTGGGTGTTGTGGGGGGTGTGGTGTGGGGTGGGTGGGGTGTGGGGGGTGTTGGTGTGGGGGTGGGTGGGTGTTGGGGTGGGGGTGGGGGTGGGTGGTGGGGTGTGGGGGGTGTGGTGGGGGTGGGTGTTGTGGGGTGGTGGTGGGGTGTTGTGGGTGTGGGGGTGGGTGGGTGGGGGTTGTGGTTGGGGGGTGGGTGGTGGGGGTGGGTGGTGTGGGGTGGTGGGGGTGGGTGGGGGTGGTGTGGGGGTGTGTGGGTGGGGGGTGGTGTGGGGTGTGGTTGGGGTGGGGTGTTGGTGTGGTGTGGGGGTGGGGGTGGGTGGTGGTGGGGGTGGTGGGGTTGTGGTGGGGGTTGGGTGGTGTTGGGTGGTGTGGGGGTGTGGGTGGGTGGGGGGGTTGGTGGTGTGGGGGGTGTGGTGTGGGTGGGGTGGTGGGTGTGGGGGGTGTGGTGGGTGGGGGTGGTGTGGGGGTGGTGGGGTGGGGTGGTGGGGGTGGTGTGGGGGTGGGGTTGGTGGGGGTGGGTGTTGGGTGGGGGTGGGGGTTGTGGTGGTGGGGTGTTGGTGGGTGGGTGGTGGGGGTGGTTGGTGGTGGGTGTGGTGTGGTGGGGGTGTGGTGGGTGGGTGTGGGGGTGGGGTGGGTGTTGGTGGGTGTGGTGGGGGGTGGGGTGGTGTGGGTGGGGGGTGTTGTGGGGGTGTGTGGTTTGGGGTGTGGTGGGGGTGGTGGTGGGTGGGTTGTGGTGTTGGGTGGGGGTGGGTGGGTGTGGGGGGGTGGTGGGTGTTGGGTGTGGGTGGTGTGGGGGTGGGTTGTGGTGTGTGGGTGGGGGGTGGTGGTGGGTGTGGGGTTGGTTGGGGGGTTGTGTGGTGGTGGTGGTGGGGGGGGGTGGGTTGTGGTGGTGGGGGTTGGTGGTGGTGGGGGTGGGGTGTGGGGGTGTGGGGGTGGGTGTTGTGGTGGTGGGGGGGTTGGTGTGGGGGTGGTTGTGGGTTGGGGTGGGGGTGTGGTGGGGTGGGGTGGTGTGGGGGTGGTGTGGTGTTGGGTGGTGGGGGGTGGTGGGTGGTTGGGGGTGGGGTGGGGGTGTGGGTGTGGGTGTGGGGTGGTGGGGTGTGGGTGGGGGGTTGGTGGTGGGTGTGGTGGGTGGGGGTGGGGGGGGTGGGGGTGGTGTGGTGGGTGGGTGGTGGGGGGGGGTGTGGTGGGGGTGGTGGGGTGGTGGTGGGGTGTGGTGGGGTGGGGGTGGTGGGGGTGGGGGGGTGTTGTGGGTGGTGGGTGTGGGGGTGGGGGTGGTGGGTGGGTGGTGGGGGGGGGGTGTGGGTGGTTGTGGGGGGGTGGGGGTGGTGTTGGGGGTGGTGGGGGGGGTGGGGTTGGGGGGTGGTGTGGTGGGGGGTGGTGGGGTGGGTTGTGGGTGGGGTGGTGGGGGGTGGTGTGGGGTTGGTGGTTGGGGGGTTGGTGGGGTGGGGGGTGTTGGGGGGGGGTGGTGGTGGGGTGGGGGGGGGGTGGTGGGTGTGGTGGTGGGTGGGGGGGTGGTGTTGTGGGTGGTGGGTGGGGGTGTGGTGGGGGGTTGGGGGGGTGGGTGTGGGTTGGGTGGTGGGTGTGGGTGGGGGTGGGGGTGTTGGGGTGGGTGGTGGGTGGGGGTGGGTGGGGGGGGTGGGGTTGGGGGGTGGGGGGTTGTGGTGTGGGGGGTTGGTGTGGGGGGGTGTGGGGGGTGGTGGTGGGGGGTGGGGGGTGGTGTGGGGTGGGTGTGTGGGTGGTGGGGTGGGGGGTGGTTGTGGTGGGGTGGGGGTGGGGGGTGGTTGGGGTGGTGGGGGGGGTGGTTGGGTGTGGGGGGTGTGGGTGGTGTTGGTGGGTGGGGTGGGTGGGGGGTGGTGGGTGGGGTGGTGGGGGTGGTGTGGGTGGGTGGTGGGGTGGGGGGGTGGGTGGTGGGGTGGTGGGGGGGTGGGGGTTGGGGTGTGGTGGGTTGTGGTGGGGGTGGTGGGGGTGTGTTGGTGGGTGGGGTGGTTGGGGTGGGTGGGGTGGGGGTGTGGTGTGTGGGGGTGGTGGGGTTGTGGGGGTGTGTGGGTGGGTGGTTGGGGGTGGGGGGGGGTGGGTGGTGTTGGTTGTGGGTGTTGGGGGTGGGGGTGTGGGTGGGTGTTGGTGGTGTGGGGTGGTGGTGTGGTGGGGTGGTGGTGGGGTGGTGGGTGGGGTGTGTGGGGGTGGGGGTGTGGGTGTGGGGTGGTGGGGGGGGTGTTGGTGGGGTGGGGGTGGGGGTTGTGGGGGTGGGTTTGGTGGGGGGTGGGGGTGGGTGTGGGGGTGTGGGGGGGGGTGGGTGTGGGTGGGTGGTGGGTGTGGGGTGGTGTGGGGGGGTTGGGTTGGTGGGTGGTGGGTGTTGGTGGGGGGTGGGTGGTGGGTGGGGGGGGTGGGGTGTGTTGGTGGGGTGTGGGTGGGGGTGGGTGTGGGGGGTGGGTGGTGGGTGGGGGTTTGGTTGTGGGTGGGGTGTGGGGGGGTGGTGGGGTTGTGGGTTGTGGGGGGGTGTGGTGGGGGGGTGTGGTGGGGGTGGGGTGTTGGTGGGGGTGTGGTGTGGGGGTGGGGGGGGGGTGGTGGGTGGGTGGGTGTGTGGTGGGTGGTGTTGTGGGGTTGGGGGGGGTGTGTGGGGGTGGGGTGGTGGGGGTGGGTGGGGTGTGGGGTGGTGGGTGTGGGGGTGGTGTGGGGTGGGGTTGTGGGGTGGTGGGGTGGGGGTTGTGTGTGGGTGTGGTGGTGGGGTGGGGTGGGTGGGTGTGGGGGGTGTGGGGGGGTGGGGGTGTTGTGGGTGGGTGGGGGTGGTGGGTGGTGTGGGGGGTGGGGGTGGTGTGGTGGGTGTGGGTGGGGTGTTGGGGTGGTGGTGTGGTGGGGGGTGGGTTGGGGGGGTGGGGGGGGGTGGGTGGGGGGTGTGGTTGTGGTGGGGGTGTGTGGGTGTGGTGTTGTGGGGGTGGTGGGGGTGTGGTGTTGGGGGTGTTGTGGTGTGTGGTGGGGGTGTGGGGGGTGGGTGGTGTGTTGGGGGGTGGTGGGGTGTTGTGGGTGGGGTGGTGTGGGTTGGGGGTTGGGGGGTGGTGTGTTGGGTGGGTTGGGGGTGGTGTGGTGGGTGGTTGGTGGGGGTGTGGGTGGGGTGTGGTTGGGGTGGGGGGTGTGGGGTGGGGGTGTGGGTGTGGGGTTTGGTGGGGGTGTGGGGGTGTGTTGGTGGGTTGTGTGTGGGGGTGGGGTGGGGGGGTGTGGTGTGTGGGGGTGGGGGGTGTGGTGGGGTGTGGTGTTGTGGGGTGGTGGTTGGGGGGTGTGGGGGGGGGTGGGGGGGGGTGGTTGGGGTGTTGGGGGGGGGTGGGGGGTTGGGGTGGGGTGGGTGGGGGGTTGGGTGGGTGGGGGTGGGGTGGGGGGGTGGTTGTGGGGGGGTGGGGTGGGTGTGGGGTGGGGTGTTGTGGTGGGGGTGTGGTGGTGGGGGTGGTTGTGGGGGTGGGTGTGGTGTGGGGGTGGTTGTGGGTGGGGGTGTGGTTGGTGGGGTGGGTGGGGTGGTGTTGGGGTGGGGGTGGGGGTGGGGGTGGGTGTGGGGGGGGTGGTGGTGGGTTGGGGTGTGGGGTGGTGTTGGTGGGGGTGGTGGTGGTTGGTGGGGTTGGTGGGGGGGTGGGTGGGGTGTGGGGGGGTGGTGTGGGGGTGTGGTGGGGGTGGGGGTGGGGTGGGTGGGGGGTTGGTGGTGGGGGTGGGTGTTGTGGGGTGGGTTGGGGGTGTGGGGGTTGTGGGTGGGGGGTGGGTGGGGGTGTTGGTGGGGGTGGGTGGGGGTGTTGGTGGGTGGGGGTGTGGTGGGGGGTGGGGTGGTGGGGGTTGGGGGGGGGTGTGGTGGTGGGGTGTGGGGGGGTGGTGGGGTGGGGGGTTGTGGTGTGGGGGTGGGTGGTGGGGTGTGGGGGTTGGTGTGGGGTGGGTGGTGGGTGGTTGTGGTGTGGGGTTGGGGGGGGTGGGGTGGGGGGTGTGGGTGGGGTGGTGGTGGGGTGGGTGTGGGGGGGTGTGGGGGGTGGGTGGTGTGGGGGGGGTGGGGTGTGGTGTGGGTGTGGTGGTGGTTGTGGTGGTGGGTGGGTGGGGGGTGGTGGGGTGGGGGTGGTGGGTGTGGTGGGGTGGGTGGTTGGGTGGGTGGTTGGGGGGTGGGTGGGTTGTGGTGGGGGTGGTGGGGTGGTGGGTTGGTGGGGTGGGGGTGTGTGGGTGGTGGGTGTGGGTGGGGGGTGTGGTGGGGGTGGTGGGTGGTTTGGTGGGGGTGGGGGTTGTGTGGTGGGGTGTTTGGGGGTGGGGTGGGTGGGGTTGTGGGTTGGTGGTGGGGTGTGTGGGTGGTGGGTGTGTTGGGGGTGGGTTGTGGTGGGGGGTGGGTGGTGGGGGTTGTGTGGGGTTGGTGTGGTGGTGGGTTGTGGTGGGGTGTGGGGGGTTGGGGTGTGGGGGGGGTGGGGGTGTGGGTGGGTGGGGGTTGGTGGGTGGGGGGGTGTGTGGTGTTGGGGGTGGGTGGGGGTGTTGGTGTGGGTGGTGGGGTGGTGGGGGTGTGGGGGTGGGGGTGGTGGGTTGTGTTGGGGTGTGTGGGTTTTGGGTGGGTGGGGGGTTGGGTGGGGTTGGTGTGGTGGGGGTGGTGGTTTTGTGGTGTGGTGGTGGTGGTGTTTGGGTGTTGGTGTTTGTGTTTGTTGGGGTGGTGTGGGGTGGTGGTGTTTGTGTTGTTGGTGTGGTTGGTTGTGGTTGTTTGTTGGTGGGGTTTGGGTTGTGGTGTGTTGGTGTTGTGGGGTGGGGTTGGTGTTGGTGGGGTGTGGGTGGTTGGGGGGGGTTTGTGGGGTTGGTTGTGGTGGTGGGGTTGTTGGTGGGGTGGTGGTTGGGTTTGTTTGTGGTGGTGGTGTGTTGTGGGGTGTGGTGTTTGGGGTTGGGTTTGGGGTGGGTTTGTGTGGGGGTGTGTGTTTGTGTGGTTGTGTGGGGGGGTGTGGGGTGGGTGGTGGTGTTTGTGGTGTTTTTGGTGGTGGGTGTTGTGTGTTGGTTGTGTTGTGGTGGTTTGGTTGTGTGTGTTTTGTGGGTTGTGGTGTTGTGGGTGGGGTTGTTGTGTGTTGTTGTGTTGGTTGGTGGTGTTGTGTGGGGTGGTTGGTTGTGTTGGTTTGTTGTGTGGTGTGTTGGGTGTGTTTTGTGTTGTTTGGTGTGGGGGGGGTGGGTTTGTTGTGGGTTGGGGGTGTTGTGTGTTTTGTTGTTGGTTGGTGTGTTGGGGTTGTGGTGGGGTGGGGTTGTTTTGTTGGTGTTGGGGGGTGTTGGTTGGGTGTTGGTGTGGGGGGTGTGGTGTTGTTTTGTGTGGTTGGTGGGGTTGTGTGGGGTGTGGGTTTGTTGGTTGTTGTTGTGTTTGTGGGTGTTGTGGTGGTTTGGGGTGTGGTGTGGTGTTTGGTTGTGTTGGGGGTGTTTGTGGTGTTGGGGGTGGGTGTTGTGTTGGTGTTGTTTGTGGTGTGGTGTTGTTGGGTTTTTGTGGTGGTTGTGTGGGTTTTTGGGGTGTTGGGTGGTGGGTTTGTGGGGTGTTGGGGGTGGTGTGGGTGGGTGTTGGTTTGGTGGTGGTGGTGTGGTTTGTGTGGTTGTGTGTGTGGGTGTGTTTGGTTGGGTGGTGGGGGTTTGGGTGGTGTTGGGGTGGGTGTTTGTGGGGTGTTGGGTGTTTGGTGGGGTGGTTGTGTGTGGGTGTTGTGGGGTGTGTGTTGTTGTTTGTGGTTTGGGGTGTTTGTGGTGTTTTTGTTGTGTTTGTGGTGTTGTGTGGGTTGGTGTGGTGTGTTGTGGTTGGTGTTTGGTGTTTGTTTGTGGTGTGTTGGGGGGGTTGGGGGTTTGTTTGTTGGTGTTGTGTGGGTTTTGTGGGTTGTGGGTGTTTGGTTGGTGTGGGTGTGGTTGGTTTTGTTGTGTGGTTTTTGTGTGGTTTGTTGTGTGGGGTTGGGGGTGGGTTTGTTTGTTGGGGGGTGTTGTTGTGGGTTGTTTTGGGTGGGTGTGGTGGGGTTTGGTTGTGTTTGGTGTGTGGTGGGGTTGGTGGTGTGGTTTTTGTGTTGGGTGTGGGTGTTTGTTGGGTGGTTGGGGGGTGTTTTGTTTTGTGGGTGTTGTGTGGTTGTGGGGGTGTTGGTTTGTGGTGGTGTGTTGTGTGGGGGTTTGTGGTGGTTGGTGGGTTGTGGGTGTGGTGTTTGTGGTGTTTGTGGTTGGGTGGTTGGGGTTGGTGTTTGGTGGGTTGTGTGGTTTGGGTGGTGTTGGTTGTGGGTGTTTTGTGGTGGGGGTTGTTTTGGTGTTGGGGGGTTTGGGTGTGGTGTGTGGGGTTTGGTTTGGTGGGTGGTGTGTGGTTGTGTGTGGGGGTGGTGTTGGGGGTGTGGGTGTTGTTTTGTTGGGTTGTGGGTTGTGTGTGGGTGGGGTGGTGTGGTGTTGTGGGTGGTGGTTGGGGGTGTTTTGTTGGTGTTTTTTGGTTTGTTGTTGTGTGGTTGTGGTTGTGGTTGGTGGGGTTGTGTGGGTTTGGGGGGGGTTTGTGGGTGTTGTGGGGGGTGGGTGGTTTGTGTTGTTGGGGGTGGTGGGTGGGGTGGTGGGTGTGTGGTTGTTTGGGGGTGTGGTTGTTTGGTTGGGTGGGGTGTGTGGGTGGGTGGGGTTTGTTTTGGTGGGGTGGTGGGTGGGGTGGGGTGGTGGTGTGGGTGTTGGGGTGGGTGTGGGGTGTTGGGGTGGGGTGGGGTGTGGGGGTGTGGGGGGGTGGTTTTGGGTGGTGTGGGGGTGGTGGGGGTTGGGGTGTTGGTGGGGGTGTGTTGGGGTGGGGGGGTGTGGGGTGTGGGGTTGTGTGTTGGTGTGGGTGGTGGTGGTTTGTGGGGGGGGTGTGTGGGGTTGTTGGGTGGGGGTTGGTGGTGTGTTGGTGTGGTTTGGGGTTGGGGGGGTGTGTGGGGTGGTGTTGGGTGGTGGGGTGGGGGGGGGTGGGTGGGGGTGTGGTTTGTGGGTGGTGGGGTGTGGTGTGGTGGTGTTTGTGGGTGGGGGTGTGGGTTGTGGGGGTGTTGGTGTTGTGGTGTGTGGTGGGTTGTGTGGGTTGTGGTGGTTGGGTTGGTTGGTTGGGTGTGGGTGGGTGGGTTGTGTGGGTGGGTTTGGTGTTGTGTTTGGGTGGTGGGGTGGGTGGGTTGGTTGTGTGGTGGGTGTTGGGGTGGTTGTGGTTTTGTGGTTTGGGTGGGGGGGTGTTGTGGTGGGTTGTGTGTGTGTGGGTGTGGTTGGTTTGGGGTGTTGGTTGGTGGTGGTTGTGGTGGTGGGGGGTGGTGGGTGTTTGTGGTGTTTGGGGTGGTGGTGTTGTTGTGGGTGTGTGGGGGGGTGGGGGTGTGTGGGTGGGGGTGTTGGTGTGTGGGGTTGGGTTTGGGTGTGGTGGGTGGGGGTTGGTGGGTGTGTTGGGTGGGTGTGGGTGTTGTGGTGGGTGGGTGTGTGGTGGGGGTGGTGGGTGGGGTGTTGTGGTGTTGTGTTTTGGGGTGTGTGGTGGGGGTTGGTGGGTGTGTGTGGTGTGTGGGTTTGGGGGTTGTGGGTGGGGTTGGTGTGGGTTGTGTTGGGTGTGGGTGGGGGGTGTTTGGGGGTTTGTGTGGTGTGGTTTTGTGTGGTGGTGGGGGTGGGTGGGGTGTTGTGGGTGGGGTGGTTGGGTGGTGGTGGGGTGGTTGGGGTGTGTGGGGTGGTGGGTGGGGGGTTTTGTTGGGTGGTGGTTGGGTGGGTGTGGTGGTGTGTTGGGTGGGTGTTTGTGGTGTTTTGGGTGTGTGGTGGGTGTTGTGGGGTGTTGTGGTGGTGTGTTGTTGTGGGGGTGGGTGGGTGGGTGGGGTTGGTTGGTGGGGTGGGGTGGTGGTTTGTGGTTGTTGTGGGTGGGTTGGGGGTGGGGGGGGGTGGGTGTTGTGGGGGGGTGGGTGTTGGGGGTGGTGGGTGTGGGTGTGTGTGGTGGTTTGGTTGGGGGGTGTGGGGTGGGGTGGTTGTTGGTGTGGGGGTTTTGGGTGTGGGTGTTTGTGTGTTTTGTGGGGTTGTGTGTGGGTGTGGGTGGGGTGGGGGGGGGGGTGGGTTTTGTGTGGGGGGTTGGGTGTGGGTTGGTTGTGGGTGGGTGTGTGGTTTGTGGGGTGGTGTTTTTTTGGTGGTGGTGTGTTGTGTGTTGTGGTTTGTTTGGGTGTGTGTGGGGGTTGTGTGGTGGTTTTGTTGGGGTTTGTGGTGGGGGTTTGGTGTGGGTGTTTTGGGGTGGTGTTTGTTGGTGTTGTGGGTTTGGGTGTTGTGGTTTTTTTTTGTTGTGGTGGGGTGTGGTGGTGGGGTGTGGGTTGGTTTGTGTGGTGGTGGTGTGTGTGTGGGTGGTGGGGTTGTGTTGGGGTGGTTGGTGTGTGTGTTGGTGTGGTTGGGTTGGTGTGTGGTGGTTGGTTTGTGGTGTGTTGTTGTTGTTGTGGGTTGGGGGTTTTGTGTGTGGTGGGTTGTGGGTTGTAGTTTGGTTGGGTGTGTGTGTGTGGGGGTTGTGTTGAAGATTAATTTTTATGGGTGTATTTTTTATAATATTTAATATATTTAATATAAAATTATAATTATAATTAATTAATTATAATTTTTATAATGTAATAAATATATAATTATAATTATATTTAATATTTTATAATAAATTATAAATTATTATATAATTTTTATATATTAATAATTATTAAATATATTATAATTATATATTATATAATTTTATTTATTAAAAATATAATTTAATTAATAATGTAAGTTAAATTATAATAGATATATTATTATTATATATAATATATGATTTTATATTGTAAATATATTTAATTATATATTTAAATTATTATATAATAATATATATAATATATATATTATATATATTGATTAATATTTTATAAATATTAATATTTATTATAATATAATAAAATATTTATATTATTATATTATATTTAGTTTAATTAAAAATTTTAACTAAATATATTATAATATAAATAATTGTATAATTTAATATAAATATATATATATTTTAATTATTTATTAATAATAATAATATATATTAATATAATTTAATATAAAATAATTATATATAATATTATATATATATATTATTTATATTATATAAATATGTTGATGAAACTCGGTACATTAATATTTGGAGCCCAATATTAAATTACCAAAGGGCATTGAACACCTAATTCCCATTCTTTCAGGGACGGGGCCCCCAAACGGTTTGATAATAAAGTTTAATACTTTAATTCGATTTTTACAAGATCAAGAAAAATTAAATATTACCAAACATTTCCATCTTGATCCAGATTGAAATTTACTGGTGTTTAGAACTTAAATTCTTGCACTATTTTGGTTTGTGTTAATGGGTCCTGACAGAATTATTTTCTGATACACGCTTTAGAACTTTTATTGTATTAAACCGATTGCAGTGCTACTTTTTGAAGAATTTAAGAACAATGTCAACATTTTTTAATTCTTACTAATTTGGGGACAGGACTCTTAGTTTCGTTCTTTCTTATATAAGCTATTTGAAAATTATTTTATCTATCCGATCACCATGTAATTATGTGAAGTTATTTCGTACACGTCTTTTAAATTACTTGGCTTAATTTTATTTTAAATTACCAAACATCGGTTTCTCCGAAATTCATTTATTCTGAAATCGCTGCAATGTGGGACGGGACTGCTAGTTGATCTTCAAATAAAGAAATAAAGGAAGTGTGGCGGATTCTGTTGTTTGGGAGGAACTAGGTCCACCATTTGCCACAGGTATCAACCAGCGTCATCACCTCCGACAGAAACTCTGCTGGTTAATGAAAACACACAGAACAATCTGGACGTTGGGTGTATTAAACAAGATCTGCCATTCGTTTTAAAAGTTTAATCATAACTTTAAAATAACATCGTAGTTCAATTCACAATACAATCCTTTCTTGCTTCTCAAATAACGCTACGTCCTTTTTATACACAAAATCTCTTTCTCCGGAAGTGCGTCAATCTCACAATAATTTATAACACAATGGTGCGCCATGGTGTTTAAAACAAAATCGCGCTTGAGGTGCATCAGAAACACCCCGAGCTGTACAAATGATAACCAGTGCTAACTCACACCAAAACATCCATGGTATCCGACCATGACACCCCCACTCACGAGTGACCATATAAATAACGTATATCATATAGAATGGGACTGCGATAAAGCGTTTAAAAAAAATACAAAATACACAAACAAATTGTGCAATGAAAACAATAAATTTGAGCTTTATTTTAAACTAACATGACAGTAGACGTTTCGGCTAATGCCATCATCAGTACAATAACATAAAATACGTACTTACATAAATAATATTTAAATTATTATTAAAACATATTATATTATAAAATATTTATGTAAAAAAAAATGAAAGGAAAAACAATAATAAACATGGACACAAGATATAAGAAAAAGAAGGAATCATCTAAAGTTTCAATGGAAACCACAACAGGAACAAGATTCTGCAGTTAGGTAAAATTATGAATATGGTTAATTCCATATGGAGCCAACGTACCAAATCGTTTTGATAAGTCTATTTTCCATGTGGATCCTATCATGGGTATTGTTTGCATATAAAATACCAGTTACTGCAATATCTGATATGCCGTCATCGTCAACACTGTTAAAATGTTTAGACACAGTACATTGAGCCTGTTTATTTATATTATACAGGTGTTCTCTTAATCGATCTCAAAGACGACGACTTGTCTCACCCACGTACATTTTATTACACCTCTTGCAAAGAATTGCATAAATCACGTTGCGACTTGTGCAAGTGAATCTATCTTTTATTATGAATTTTTCAAGAGGGAAATAAATTTGGTTAATTTCAATCACATATTGACAAGTATTGCAATGGTTACGGTTGAAACATTTTGTTCCAATATATGTTTTCATTGTGGGAAGGTGACTTCTTACAAGTATATCTCTGAGGCTTCTATCTCCCCGGAAAGCAAAAAGAGCAGGTTTTTCTGAAGACCTGCTGAGTTAGAGGGTCAGCCATGAGGATTGGTCGGTTTTTGAAAATCACCTGGCGGGCCCTAAAAATATGAGGATGAAAAGGTAAAATAAATTTGGATCGATCACATTGATCAGAAACAGATGATGTAAGCGTGTCCTGTCTGGTCATGTCTTTAATTCGATTGACAGCGGATATTAAAACTGTTTCCGGGTATGAACTGCTTCGAAAAAAATCCAGCATTTCATTACTTTTCTCCAAAAAGTCTGCCTCATCACTGCAGAGTCTTTTAAGTCTCAATAGTTGTGAAAATGGGATAGAGTCCTTACACGATTGAGGATGGGACGATGTATACATAAGGACACTATGGCTGTCTGTTACCTTGTAAAAAATTGATGTGGATATTTTGTTTTCTTTAAATTTAATTTGTATGTCCAAAAATTAACAATACTCATATGGATAGTTGAAGTAAATTTGATTGAAGAATGGAAGTTACCAACGAAGTCAATGAATTTTTGCAATTGTTGCATGTCAATTTTTGTTATTCCAATGCAATCGTCAATGTATCTCCTGTAGAACTCTAGAGAGATACCATTGTAATTTTTACTCCATAGGTGTTCCAAATGGCCCATAAATATACATGCATAACTTGGTCCCATTTTCGTTACCATAGCAACCCCACTAATTTGATAACAAAACTGTCCGTTGAACTCAAACGAGTTTTAATTTAGGACCAGCTCATTCAATCGTAGTATGGCACTTGCGGGGATCTTGAGATTCGCCTTTTTGTGTAGAAAAAATGAGATTGCAGAGATGCCATCAGCATGAGGAATTGTACTATGTTAATTTTGTTTAGTAAAGGACATGCACACAAACACACACACACGTTCATTTTTAT
Source organism: Ampullaceana balthica (assembly GCA_944989445.1). NCBI lineage: Eukaryota > Metazoa > Mollusca > Gastropoda > Lymnaeidae > Ampullaceana > Ampullaceana balthica. Next base: position 52,721 of record CALYLW010000792.1, on the reverse strand, counting down.
AAATATAGAAAAAGAATCCTGGTCCCATCCGGTGCAAGATGTCAATTTCAAAAACCTGTTCATTTTAATTAAGTTTCATCATGGATATATTTCTCAAGATCGTTATAACGTGAATGGGAAAATATCTTAAACATATACGAAAAAAGACATTTTGGGCCCCCGGCCTCAAAGAAATTGACATTAGAAGTTCAGTGCATTAAGTATTTTAATATGGGATACCAATTTTTTTAATACAAAGTTTGGTTAAGATCCATTCATTTACTTAGTAGCTAACGCATAAACTAAATTTTATATAGTTCATATAGCAAAAAAAAACGATATTAAGGGCCCCAGGGCCCATTCTGTGCAAGACATAAAGTTCAAAACACCTGTTCGTTTCCATATGGATAATAATGGATGCATTTATCATTATTTTTCAAGATCGTTAATAAATGAATGGGGAATAAATTCTTAAAAGTTTAAGAAATAAGGCATTTCTGGCCCCCAGGCCCGAATGAATGGTCACTAGGAGTTTATTGCCCTGTAGTTTTTTACTATTGTCTGTCAAGTTTTTATATACAAAGTTTAGTTAGGATCCATCAATTAACACAGTAGCTAACGCTTAAACTAATTTTTATATAGCTCATATAAACAAGACATGACATTAAGGGCCCCCGGCGCCCCATGAGTGTTAAATTTCGAAAAAAGTAGCCAGTTACCATCCCGGGAGCAGACCTAACAGTCTTGAAAAGTTTCATCACGATCGGGTGAATGGTTTAGTCAGTTATAAAGGACATGCACACACACACACAGACATACTTTGATTTTATATATATATAGATATCTATTACAGATGCTCCGTATATTTAGAAGATTATTGAATGCTACGCTTATCAATGGTTCATGTCATCAGAAAATAACATGACTTTATTTCCTGAAGCGATTCTGTCTGAAATATAATATTTAAGACCTTATTAGGTTTTGTTTTTCGAATATCTTGCATTTGTTTAGATTAAAAACTCAAATTGTTTAATGAGTTAGATTGATTCTGTTTTTTTTTGTCAGATATTATAAAACCGATTTTAGCTATATTACCTGGTAAGTCCAAAAATGCCATTAAGGAACATTTTCGTATCATTTCTATTGATTGTATAATAAGGAAACAAAGGCAATTGCAAGAAAAAATGAATATCAATAAATCCAAAACGTTTTATTTGCTATAGCTTATTTTAGTTTAAAGTGAAATTAAGCTAACGGCTGGACTTTGAGATTTTTTAAAAGACTGAATGATAAATTTGAGTTTTAAGTTATTTTGAAATAAATTAAGTGTGCATTTTAATGACGTATTATCGATGTTTTCTTTTATATTATCTACTAGTGTATCACCCGTCAAAAATGACGGAAGTTTACAAAATAAATATACATCATATTAAGAAATAACGTAATACAGAACTTTCATTTATTTAATTTATTTTTATTCGATTCATGTATTATTATATTGAACAATTTTATGGCGGAACGTTCGAAAAGTGTTATTTTTGGTACTTGAGATGCCTACGACGCATCCTAGGCATTAAATGGCAAGACAAGGTGTCTAATACTGAGGTCCTAAAGCGTGCCAATACCCAAAGCATGTTCTCATTCCTTAGTGAAAGACGCCTGAGATGGCTAAGACATGTTAAAAGAATGAGCCCTGGCCGAATCCCCAAGGATCTGCTATATGGAGAACTGGCATTGGGAAAGAGGAAGACAGGTCGCCCATGTCTGCGATTTAAAGATGTCTGCCAAAGGGACATGAAAGCAGCCAGAATACGCACAAGCGACTGGGAGTGTAAGGCAGAAGACCGATCTACGTGGCGCACAGTTGTCAAAGAGGGCGTCATAGTAGCCGAGGAGCGTAGGATGGAGGAGGCTACATAAAGAAGAGCTAGGAGAAAGGCCAAAACATTTGGTAGCACAGAATTCGTGTGTAAAAGCTGTGGTAAAGACTGTCACACAAGGATAGGACTGCCCAGCCACTCGAAGAAATGCAACCCATCTCAACAGTGATGCAAAATCGTCTCGCGAGACGGAAGGATGCCGATTATTTTTGGTGCAGCACTATAAAACAAAATCGATCGCAGCGCAACCTAACAGCAATACATCCATTCGCAGTGCCACCTACATTACAACCATACATACAGACAACGGGAATTGTGTATATTGATGTTGGCTGATTTATTACATACGTTTCTAGTATACACAATTTTATTTGTTCCTATGCCTAAACATAGCTTTGCGTCTAGTGTCGTATAAAAAAAAAGTTTTAAATTTGATAGCGTACGGCTTTCCTAGTTTGTTCAGAAAATTCTTTCCACATCCGAATTCCAGACGGAAAGAACGAGAATTTGTATGATTCTGTTCTTGCAAACGGAATACGAAAAGTGTTCATATCGGTATGTCTATCGGAGGGTTTATCAGATTACTTATTGTTGTTTTTCCAAGTTAGATTAAACTGAGTTATGTACTATTATTACTTTGCTCTTAGTTCTTCTTTATCCTTGTTTTTTATATTTAATGATATAACATCTAATGATACTCTTGTCAGTTTTTAATATGCTCCAGTAATGAATATGGAAGTTTTTTTTACATTCATTCTAGTTTTCTAATTTTATATTTGATTAATGGGTCCAAAACAGATGATGCATATTCTAAAACAGGTCCCAACATCGTAAGGTAGCATTTTAATTTCATCTTCTTATTATATCTATCAAACTTGCTCTTTTATAAAGCCAAAGTTTCTTTTGAATATAAAAATTACTGTATAGACTTTGAGATAGCATGATAATTCTTTTTTTATTATTACTCGTATTGATTTTTCATAGTTTATTTCTCTATGTTTTCTTTGTTGCATGAGTCCTATAAAGAATATGCATATTCCAATAATGTCTTAGGAAATACGGGTTATAGTTTAAGGACAACATTTTCTCTTTATAAAATCTACTTTAAAAAAATCTAAATTTACATGGGGATTTCATGATAATTTCAAATTTATTATTTCTCCTAAGTATTTGTATATTTAGTTTAGATTATTTGTTTTCCAAGAATAAAATATTTTGTATTTATTTGTTTCTTTTTCTTTAGTATCCTTAACCATTGACACACATTTGGATGGAAAGACATACAAACAATGAGATTTTCATTACATTAAGTCATTCAGTGTTTTTTGTACGATTTTGCTATCTTGATCTGAATAAATTGTTTTATAGTGTATACACTCATCATTAAACCGCCTTATTATTTTCCATGTTGAGATGCTGTCAGAAATTATATTTTTAAGAACATATCCGATTTATTTTCTACTCCTGATTTGCTTGTAGATTATTAATCAGCTAAAATTGTTTACGGTTCTGACTTTCTTCTGTGTTTATTTTTCAGCTCCAAAAGAAACAAGATCTTTCGGAACACAGAGTAAGTGTTTGATCGGATTTATTTAATTTTCATTAACGAAACAAATGCAGTTGCTAGAAAACGTATGACCAGCGTAAAAAAAACTTCCAGATTTTGTATAGACAAATATGTTCAAAATATTTTACCATACAGTGAGAGCTTTCTAAACGTGTCGATTTGATGGAGTATTTTGTAATCGCACCCAATCTCCTCTCTTTCCCAGTGGTACTTAGCAATAGGCTATTTTGATCGTAGTGCCAACAAAAGGAGTATTAACAAGTATTAACAAGACATGAAATGTATTACACATTATGTAATTTCTTCTGTGCAATAAGTACCTGTTAATGTCGATCAACGGTTTCAAATTCAACATATTTCTATTTAGCGCTTCATCCGGTTGACACGCCCTTTACCCAACAGTTTACACTCAACAGTATCTTGACACGCTCTATACACCACAGTTGACGCTCAAAAGTATCATGATACGCCCGTTTGCCATGTAGTTCACATTCAAATGTAAAGTGTCTTCAATTCTGTGATTATAAAAATTTTTAAAATATATTAGCATCCAATGTGTATAAAACATCTATATATATATATATATATTTCTCCTAAACGACCATGTTCAAGTGAGCATGACGAATGACCCTCGCAGTTGGTAAGCGTGGTGAGACGAAAAGAAAAAAAAAGGGGTTGGGGCTGGGTGGCTACAAAGTTCTCGTGATCACTTGCCGTTCAGTTGCGTTTTTCCTAAACAGAATAACATATGATTCGAAATGCAGTGGTCATCACGTCCGCCTTGCACATGGAAAGTCCTGGGATCAAACGCCAGAGCGAACAAATTTTTGTTTTTAATTTTTGAAAATATTTCTTTCTGCCCGTTCTTTCCCCCTTTTTAAATGCCTTATATTAACTTCGAAATCTGGTCTTCTGGTCTGTCGTCATATCTTTGTCCGTCGGTTGGAGGGGAACAAACGTAAAAATTGACACCTTTTCCGTGATGCTATTAGCTGAAATTTTGCACATAGACTCGTGTCACCTAACAATGAATAGTAGCAAAATTTCATATCGATCGAATATACCGTAATTAAATTAATGCATTTTTAGTTTATCTCTATATAACTATTCTAGGTTGTGCTGCAGCGCCATGGCGCCTGCGGCACCCCCTTTTTTCAAAAGCCCAACTAACTTGTCCTTGTATGATAAATACGTAATATTAAACTTCCTTAAATGTACACAAAGTATTTTATAATAGGGTTTTAGGGCGCCTACGGCACCCACTTTTTTTTTGTCAAAAGCCTAAGTAACTTATTGTATGATAAATACGAAATATTCCGGATATGTACACAATGTATTTATATAATTATTTTTTTTAAAGTGAAAATCACCACACGATTTTAAAACTAATTTTAGAAAGCAGCGCACCAAATTACTGCACCAAAAAATAAATCTTTGAGTCAGTCGCCCTGTTTACAAAACAAATGATGACGTCAAAGGTTCGTGCATTGTTTGGTTAATGTTAATCTGGAAACCAAAATAATTATGATTTTTAGTCTATATTTTCAATTTAAAAGAAAAGCAGAGTGATGTCCCTTAGCGTTAGGCTTGAATCAGTCATAATTGAGGGTAAATCTATATAAGATGTAGCAGTCTGCTTTTGTTTACATCTCACGGGTCACTTGCGTTCACGCCAGCCATCAATGACCACATCTCATGTTGTACACTCTATACCAAGGGGAGTTCACTCAGTTTCAGTCTCTAAATGTTTGTCACGTTTGAACATAATCAATACTTTTATTTAAGTCTCATATAAAAAGGACTAGCAAAATAACCGCGCCCTGCAGCGGAAGTTAGGATTTTAGTAAGCGTTGAAAACCCGTTTCACACTAATTCAAAACACCAATAGATTTTAGTCTGGATCATGATTGATATACTTGTTTGTCAATATTTGTCAAGGTCGTGTAAAATAAAATGGGTACTAAAATGACATTAAGGGCCCTCATGCAAAATGGATGCAGGACGTGCATATCTCATAAGGTCTGAGGATTTCAATCTAGGTCATGATAGAGATATGTGTCTATATATATTTAAATTATTTAAAATATAAAGTTAAAAAAGCTTTAAATGTTTACTAAAAATATTTTGGGTCCCGGCCCCGAAGGAACAGACGTTAGAAGTTCATTAACCCATATTATTATTATTTTTAAAAAATCAAATTTTGTCAATAATCCATCTAGTTACCCAGTAGCCACTTTTAAAATGACCTTTTATATAACTAATGTTAAAAAATGGCATGAGCGCCCCAATCTCCTAATAAGTGATGTTTTAAAAACTGTTACTTTTAATGCTAGAAACCTTCGATGGAGCGTACCAAAAAACTTCCTGTAGTTTAATGACCGTGGGATGAATAAAATACATTGACTTAATATGTCTTAAAAAAACTAAAATAAGGGCCGGGGGGCCTATCTGTGTAATATGTATAGTACAAAACAACAGCTTATTTCATTTTGGATTATGATGAATATATTTATTAGTCAACATTTGTTTTTAAAAAATCGAGTGAAATCGAATGGCTAAAATGTCTTAAACGTTTATATAAAAGAGATTAGGGACCCTAGGCTACAAAAGATTTAAAAAATACAATTGAATGCCCTAACGAATTTTAATATAGGCCATCAAGTTTTTATCTTTTCTAAAAATACATTTACACAGTATCCAAAGTTTTTTTTAAATTTGTAATTTAGCTCATATTAGGTGAAAAACTACATTTGTGCCCCGGGCCCAGAGTGAGTGATAATTAAACAAACAAGTTTCGACTGTTACCATCCCGGGAGTGTACAACTTCCCAAAATTTCAAGCTTCTACCTACGCGGGAAGTTGGAGAATTTTTGATGATTAGCTTTTTAAATAAGAAAAAATACTTTTGGGCCCCCGGCCCCAGTGTGTAATAATTTAAATATTTTTAGCAAGCTACCATTGCGGGAGTGTACTCAAGAAATTCCCAAAGTTTCTTGTTTCTACCTACACGGGAAAGTGGAGAATAAGGCAATTTTCAGTATAAGGAAAAAACGTTTTTGGGCCCCCGTCCCCCATGAGTGTGAATTTTAAAATTATTTTTCGCCATTGTTCGTTGTGAGAGGCTACTCAACAACTTCCCAAAGTTTCATGCTTCTATATACACGGGAAGTTGGAGAATTAGTGATGAGTCAATGAGGGCTTTGCCTTTTATTAGTATAGATTTATATTAAAAAACTTTGTTTTTACGGGGTTGTTTAATTAAATAACTTATATTAAACTTCATCGCCGCCTCTCTGTCTTGGGTTCACAGTCGGTCGGGCGGAAAAACAAAAGTAAAACATGACACACTTCCCGTAATGCTATTGAACTGAAATTTTGCACATAGACTCGTGTCAAATAACAATGCATTGTAAGAAAATTTCAGATTTATCGAATGTACCGTAAATAAATTAATGCATTTTTAGTTTATCTCTATAACTATATGTAGCGGGTAACAACAACCTCAGTGCGCATGTCTCCACGTTTACTGGCTATTTTTTCATTAATTCGTGCTGCTGTTTATGTCCGTACTCTGACCCCTTTCCCACTGTTCTTTGCACTGTCTATGATGAGCAAGTCTGCGGCGTATGCTGCTTCGCGGGTCGTATCTAGTATCATATAGAAAGTGAAACAATATTTATTAACATGGAAAATAAACAAAATATATCAACCTATTTTGACATATCTTTTTGAAAACATGAAGCTTAAAAAACTTCACTATGTTATTTTTACAACATTAAAAATTGTTTTATCACCTCATGAAATCCATTCACTTCACAGCGGAATTACAGCCCTGTCCAGCCCCCGCGAAAGAGAATGCAATTGTTGCGACAGAGCATAGGAACGTGGACACGAAAAAACTTCCTTTTAATGGTAACATTTAGAAATTAAATTAATTTTCTATAAAACAATATATAATATAGTGCAAAATGTTTTTATTTTCAGTATAGAAAAATTAAAATCTGTCTATGTATGTATGTATGTATGTATGTATTTATGCATGTATTTATGTATATATGTATGTGTGTATGTATGTGTGTATGTATGTATGGTTGTATATATGTATGTGTGTATGTATGTGTGTATGTATGTATGTATGTATGTATGTATGTATGTATGTATGTATGTATGTATGTATGTATGTATGTATGTATGTATGTATGTATGTATGTATGTATGTATGTATTTATGTATGTATTTATGTATGTATGTATGTATGTATGAATGTATGTGTGTATATATGTATGTGTGTATGTATGTGTGTATGTATGTATGTGTGTGTGTATGTGTTTACGTGTGTATGTGTGTACGTAAGTATGTACGTACGTACGTACGTACATACGTACGTACGTACATACGTACGTACGTATGTACGTACGTACGTACCTATGTACCTATGTACCTATCTACATATGTACCTATCTACCTATGTATATATCTACCTATCTATCTATATATCTTTCTATCCATCTATCCATCTATCCATCTATCCATCTATCCATCTATCCATCTATCCATCTATCCATCTATCGATCTAATTATCTATCTATCTATCTATCTATCTATCTATCTATCTATCTATCTATCTATCTATCTATCTATCTATCTATCTATCTATCTATCTATCTATCTATCTATCTATCTATCTATCTATCTATCTATCTATCTATCTATCTATCTATCTATCTATCTATCTATCTATCTATCTATCTATCTATCTATCTATCTATCTATCTATCTATCTATCTATCTATCTATCTATCTATCTATCTATCTATCTATCTATCTATCTATCTATCTATCTATCTATCTATCTATCTATCTATCTATCTATCTATCTATCTATCTATCTATCTATCTATCTATCTATCTATCTATCTATCTATCTATCTATCTATCTATCTATCTATCTATCTATCTATCTATCTATCTATCTATCTATCTATATCTATCTATCTATCTATCTATCTATCTATCTATCTATCTATCTATCTATCTATCTATCTATCTATCTATCTATCTATCTATCTATCTATCTATCTATCTATCTATCTATCTATCTATCTATCTATCTATCTATCTATCTATCTATCTATCTATCTATCTATCTATCTATCTATCTATCTATCTATCTATCTATCTATCTATCTATCTATCTATCTATCTATCTATCTATCTATCTATCTATCTATCTATCTATCTATCTATCTATCTATCTATCTATCTATCTATCTATCTATCTATCTATCTATCTATCTATCTATCTATCTATCTATCTATCTATCTATCTATCTATCTATCTATCTATCTATCTATCTATCTATCTATCTATCTATCTATCTATCTATCTATCTATCTATCTATCTATCTATCTATCTATCTATCTATCTATCTATCTATCTATCTATCTATCTATCTATCTATCTATCTATCTATCTATCTATCTATCTATCTATCTATCTATCTATCTATCTATCTATCTATCTATCTATCTATCTATCTATCTATCTATCTATCTATCTATCTATCTATCTATCTATCTATCTATCTATCTATCTATCTATCTATCTATCTATCTATCTATCTATCTATCTATCTATCTATCTATCTATCTATCTATCTATCTATCTATCTATCTATCTATCTATCTATCTATCTATCTATCTATCTATCTATCTATCTATCTATCTATCTATCTATCTATCTATCTATCTATCTATCTAATGTCTTTTTAGCTTATATAAGCTATATTACAAGTATTGTAAGTGTTAAAGTATTGTAAGTGTTATCTCCTGGTTGAATGGATGGATCTTAAAAAAACTTTTTATAAAAAAATTAATTGCCCATAATAAAACAATATATGCTCCAAACGCAAAATGTCCATTATTGTAGGGCCAGGGCCCCAAATTTAAAAAAAAATATCTTTAAAGGTTTATTTTGTAGTAAAATTTTAAGATTTAATATTCCATTGAATTTTAGATGATATTGAAGATAATATATTTATATATATATAGATAGATATATATATATATATGTATATATATATTAGGGCTGTTAACGATTAATTTTAATTTAATCGTAAATTTTTGAAAAAATTAAAGATTAATTAATCGTTAAATTGGATTAAAGCAAATTATTAAAATTATGACGTCGTAAGTAACACTTATTAAACATTCTTGTTGAAACACTGGAATGTCTCCTTTATATATCATATTTTAACCAACTACATAAAAAAACAAGTGTGTTGACATTATTTGTGATGAGCGGGTCTAATTGCATGTAAGCGAAGTGCTAGAACCATGGTGGCAATGTTTACTTTAAGCAGCGCGACTGCGCTGATATTTGACCGACGCCAAGCGGGAGTTTAGAATCACCGCGCATTAAACTTTGTAAAATATTGCACAAAAAATGAACGTAGTGCTACTTTGCACAAGTGTTTTTTAAACTTTGCACACGGACCAACGAAGCTTAGCCTTAGAGGGAACATTGCATGGTAGTCAAACGATTTATCTCAATGGACACAATCACCTTTATCCACTTTTTAAACATTCACGTCAGTCATTACTTTAAAACCAAAATGTTTGTGTAATCATCCGGAAATTAGTTTATATTTATCGGCCGAAATATTTTACTTTTTGACTTCCCTTACATTTATAAGTGGTAGGTCGATTAATCGCTAAATAAAATTAATCGTTAACATTTTTGAAGGATTAATCGAGAAATTAATCGTTAATTTCCACAGCCCTAATATATATATATATATATATATATATATATATACTAGAAAAATAACCGCACTTTGTAGCGGGAGTGTGCTGACACTTTATCCAAGTATTAGTTGCTGATTATTACAAATTTTATTTGCCAAGTTAAATTTCAGAATCATCTATTTAGTTAAAATCTTATGAGAAGCAGAGATATGCCATTTTACCGCGTGAGTTGTTTTCACTTAATGCAGTGCCTTTTAACATAACCTTACTATTTAAAAGATATGATTTATTAAATAATGATTCTTGCCGACCATAATAACTAAATTTACAATTTCATTCCCACTTGTACTAAATTAACATAACTTACAGGTTTTCCGAAAGAGCTCTACCACCCTCGTCACTCAAAAATTTAATATATAATTACGAAACTGCATCGTATCACAATTGTAAGTTATATAATATTTGTAACCACGTCTATAAGATAAAGAACATTTGGCACTATCCCTTTAAAAGGCAAAAGCTAAGTGACTCATAGCGCAAATAAACAATTTATAAATGTACTTTCTAAAATAATTTTTAAAAAAACAACCGGTCGTATTAAAATGATATCAAAAAATGTGCACACCATATTTAGACAATATAGAAAGCTGGCGGCATAAAATAAAGTCTTGTTATAAAGTAAATGTACTGGACCAAAATAACTTTTCCTTTTGACGTATTCACATTCGTTTTCACATGGAATAATATTTAACATTTTTTATGTCTCTATATTTTACTATTTATATTTACGGTTTATAAGCAATGTGTATAATTACAAAAAGGAATCTTTTTTTTTGTTGTTGTTCCCTATTTCGGATAAGGCATCATATTTTGTAAATTATATTCAATGCACACACACACACCAGATTTTAAATCTGTAAAATAAAATAAAAATGAAAAAAAAAGATTCAACCGTCTGTTCATAAGTGCATCTTAAAAATGATTAAAAGGCAATGCTAGAAATGGCCTATGCTATTCTGAATACAAAGGAATGAACATAAAAACATATTCAATTCCCAATTCATATTAATTAAGCGTTTTCAGGATCACTTCATTAAATTTAGTGAAGTTTTGTTAATAAATTTGATATCGAAAGTTTATAATGTATAGTGTATATAAAGCTTAAGTAAACTGTTTTAAAGTGTAAGTTTATTTGACATAGGCCAACACGTTCAACATAAAATAAACTCGCTACATCTATGGTTTTTAATTAAATGTCGAGTTATGAATTAAATTTTTAAAAATCCCAATTTTATTCATTGCATGTAAAATATTCATACTATGCATCGTGAAAATAATTGAAATAAAATAATTTAAACGCATATGTAATATATAAAGCTCAGTTGATAATTTTATGTTTGTTTGTTTGTCTCCATTAAAAAAAGGCCACAGCTTTTTTGACATTTTTCCAAAAGATCTCTGCCACTGTCGTCTCTAAAAAAGCTCTTATATATTTACGACACTGCATCGTAACAAAATTGTTATTAATATAATATTGCAACAGCGTCTATGAGATAAAGATAATAAAGATAAATAAAGAAATTAGGATATATTCCTATTTTTAAAAAAACAAACAAAACAAATCAATTTTATGTTAAAAACGCATGTGAAACCATGAAAATAATTGATTTTAAAAATGACCTATGTTAATCCATCATCAAAGGAATGAACATAGTATATTAAATTCGCAATACAAAATAATTAAGCGTTTTCAGGATCACTTTATTTAGTTTAATCTACTTATGTTAATAGGTCCGGTAGCCTAAATTTAAATAGTTTGAAAACAATTCTGACACAATTATTACATAAATAGGTTTTTATTAAATGTCAAGTTATGGAACAGAAAATAATTAAAACAAATTCGCAATTAAATTTAAACGTGTAAACAATTAAATCTAATGCATCGTGTGGCAGTTGTAATTAAATATGTTTACGTGTCTATCTAATATATAGAAAGTAACAGTAAAGAAAATGACAATTCTTTGTACTACACAGCTCAAATTATGAAGCGCACACGAAAATGTGCGCACCGTAATTAGACATTATAATATTTTTTGAATGGGCACCGCTGAAAATAAAGTATTGGGGAAAAAAAACCTCACCAAAAGTAACTCGCTTTGAACGGCATTTGAACGTCCGCGTAAATTTGTTCAATACAGAAATGAGGTTACATTTTTTATTCTTTGTCTCTGCATTTTCTGATTATTTAATAGACGGTCTTCGGGCAAAAGGGACAATTACAAAAACTAACTTAAAACCACCTTCAGGGTAAAAGGAACAGTCCTGCCAAATTTGGTCCCCGTCCGTCATTTGGTTTTTCCGTGATTGTCTAACAGAAAGTCGAAAAGTGAAACATACAAACATATAAACATACAAACATACAAAGATACAAACACCAACTGAGCTTTATATATTAGACTAGTAGACCCGTCGTGCGTTGCAACGATCAAAGTAAAAAGGAATAAATTTAAAGAAACCAATGAGTGGTATGTTTAAAAATAATCCTGAACAAATCTTCGTGGAAGTGTGAAAAAAAATCTAAGTTTCATAGCAAACGGATAAATAAATTAATCATTAAATAGCGTACAAAAGAAGAAACGATATTAAGGGCCCCGGCCCCAAAATGAGTGATATTATAGGTTTTTTTTATTTCCATTGTACTCATTTCTTAAACGTTTAAGATTTTATTCACTATTCAGTCATTAACAATCTTGACAAATAATGACACATGTATCCATTATTATACAAATTGAAATTAACAGGTGTTTTGAACTTTATATCTTGCCCAGAATGGGCCCTGGGGCCCTTAATGTTGTTTTTATCTATTGTACTCAATATATATTCCTCAATATCGTGTAAAATTGAATAGGGAATACAATGATTAAAATTCAGTAAAAAGACTTTTTCGAAGGAATGGAAATTAAGAGTTCAGTGCCCTATAGTAATATAGGCTCTTAAGTTTTTATATTCTAAGTTTTGTCAAAATCCAGTTTTTTTCTCAATATCTAACTCTTAAACTACTTTTTATATACCTACAATAGGGGGAAAATAGCATTAAGGGGCCCTGGCCCATTCGGTGCAAGAGGTCAATTTCAAAAACCTGTTCAATTTAGTTCATTTTTATTGTGGCTATATTTCTCAAGCTCTTTAAAAAGTAAATAGGAAAAATATCTTAAACATCTACGAAAAAAGATATTTGGGGCCCTGGCCAGGAAGATATAGCCATTAGCAGTGCAGTGTCTATAGTATTTTAATATAGGCTACCAAGTTTTTGTGTGCAAAGTTTGGTGAAGATCTATTCATTTACTAAGTAGCTAACGTAGAAACTATTTTTTATATAGCTCATATAAGATAAAAACGGCATTCTGATTATTTAATTTACGGCAATCGGGCAAAAGGACGAAACTGCATCGTATCACAATTGTAAGTTATATAATATTTGTAACCACGTCTATGAGATAAAGAACATGTGGCACTATCCCTTTAAAAGGCAAAAGCTAATTGACTCATAGCCCAAATAAACAAAATTATAAATGTACTTTCTAAAATACTATTTTTTAAAAAAACGGTCGTATTAAAATGATATAAAATATTGTGCACACCATATTTAGACATATAGAAAGCTGGCCGCATAAAATAAAGTCTTGTTATAAAGTAAATGTACTGGACCAAAAATAACTCTTCATTTTGACGTATTCATAATTGTCGTAACAGGGAAATAATATTTAACACTTTTATGTCTCTATATTTTACGATTTATATTTACGGTTTATAAGTAATGTGTATAATTTCAAAAAGGAATCTTTTTTTTTGTTCCTTATTTCGGATAAGGCATCATATTTTGTAAATTATATTCAATGCACACACACACACACCAGATTTTATATCTGAAAAATAAAATACATTAAAAAAAAAGATTCAACCGTCCGTTAATAAGCGCATCTTAAAAATGATTAAAAGGCAATTTTAGAAATGGCCTATGCTATTCTGAATACAAAGGAATGAACATAAAAACATATTCAATTCGCAATTCATATTAATTAAGCGTTTTCAGGATCACTTCATTAAATTTAGTCAACTTTTGTTAATACGTTCGGTAGCGAAAGTTTATAATGTATAGTGTATATAAAGCTTAAGTAAACAGTTTTAAAGTGTACGTTTATTTGACATAGGCCATCACTTTCAACATAAAATAAACTCGCTACATCTATGTTTTTTAATTAAATGTCAAGTTATGAATTAAATTTTAAAAAATCCCAATTTTATTCATTGCATGTAAAATATTATTACAATGCATCGTGAAAATAATTGAAATAAAATAATTTAAACGCATATGTAATATATAAAGCTCAGTTGATATTTTTATGTTTGTTTGTTTGTATCCATTAAAAAAAGGCCACTGCTTTGTTGACATTTTTCCAAAAGATCTCTGCCACCGTCGTCACTAAAAAAGCTGTTATATATTTACGACACTGCAATGTAACACAATTGTAATTAATACAATATTTGCAACAGCGTCTATGAGATAAAGATAATAAAGATAAATAAAAAAAATTAGGCTATATTCCTAATTTTAAAAAAACAAACAAAAAAAATCAATTTTATGTTAAAAATGCATGTGAAACCATCAAAATAATCGATTTTAAAAATGGCCTATGTTAATCCATCATCAAAGGGATGAACATAACATATTCAATTCGCAATACAAAATAATTAAGAGTTTTCAGGATCACTTTATTTAGTTCAATCTACTTATGTTAATAAGTCCGGTAGCCTAAGTTTAAATAGTATAAGTGTATAGGTTATGTAAAAGACAACAAACAAAATATAAATGTTATATTAATAGGACACAGCTAAATTTAAGATGCGTACACGAACATGTGCGCACAGTAATCAGGCGATAAAAGATTTTAAAACGTGCACCGCTAAAAATGCAGCCTTGAAAAAAATACTGACACAATTATTACATTAATAGGTTTTTCATTAAATGTCGAGTTATGGAACAGAAAATAATTAAAACAAATTCCCAATTAAATTTAAACGTGTAAACAAATAAATATAATGCATCGTGTGGCAGTTGTAATTAAATATGTTTACGTGTCTATCTAATATATAGAAAGTAACAGTAAAGAAAATGACAAATCTTTGTACTACACAGCTCAAATTATGAAGCGTATATGAAAATGTGCGCACCGTAATTAGACATTATAATATTTTTTCAAATGCGCACGGCTGAAAATAAAGTATTGGCATTGGGGGAAAAAAACGTCACCAAAAGTAACTCGCTTTGAACGGCATTTGAACGTCCGCGTAAATTTGTTCAATACAGAAATGAGGTTAAATTTTTTATTCTTTGTCTCTGCATTTTCTGATTATTTAATTTACGGCATTCGGGCAAAAGGGACGATTACAAAAACTAACTTAAAACCACCTTCAGGGTAAAAGGAACCGTCCTGCCAAATTTGGTCCCCGTCCGTCATTTGGTTTTTCCGTGATTGTCTAACAGAAAGTCGAAAAGTGAAACATACAAACATACAAACATACAAACATACAAACATACAAACATACAAACATACAAACATACAAACATTTGAGCTTTATATATTAGATATATATATATATATATATAAATGTATCCACGTAAAATTTATCTGTAAAAATCAATTGTTTCGAACTTTACATCTTTGACCGAATGGACTTAAGGGACTTACTCTCATTTTTTATAATATAAGAAATATACAAGTTAGTTTAAGCTGTGTAAATAATTGATATCCCATATTAATATACTAAGGGTAATTTAACTTCTATTGTAAATTACTTTGGGACCGGGTACGAAAAATATCTAGATGGCAAACGTTAAAGACTTTATTCTCTTTTCAATTTTACGCGTTTGTGACAAATATTAACAAATATATCATTTATGATCAAGATTAAAATATGTTTGTAAATATACTTTACATCATGCAATGCTTGGACCATGGGCCTTAAATTATTTCATCGTTATAAAACTTTGGGGAGTCATTGAATACATTGTGGCATAGATTTTAGTCATACAAAGTTTTGAAAATAAAACGTATAGATGGTAAGGTGCAAATAATAATATTTACCCTCGCCAGCACACGGCTGCTGTAGTGGTCACTGGGTCTAGCCTTCGTAATGGATTATGAAACCCTCGGACAAAATGTAAACAAGAAAGACGTAACGTTCTGTCAGGTCATACAAGTCCAGCAGCTTTAATGTTATTGTCTGCTAGGCGGCGGTATTAACTATTGAAATTTATGAACATTAAATACTTACAACTTTGTACGTCTTATTAAAATCAGTATTTCTGCTAGGGAGGTATACACATTTTAAGGAACACGGAAACAGAAGTGAATGCAAAAAAGGGCGCGGGGTTTGTAATGGTTTCAGCGACTGCGTTTAGCACTTCGAAACCTTTAAGAAAAATAAAAAATAAATAAATAAAAAATAATAATAAAAAAAGCAAATTTCATTTATTTTTGGTTGTGACAGTGAACATCTTTGAACGACTTAAATATATACATTTTAAAACCTAATAATAAATTAGCTCTATTTTAAGTGTGTTTAGTTTGGGATAGGAGTGGAGATACTGTTTTTAATTTTTAAGAGATAATATACCAAAAAATAATATTTTAAATTTTTTTTTAAAAATCACAAAAAAGAATAATGAAAAACATTTCACGGTTTAGAAACGAAAGGGTCGAAAAGTCCGGGGTCGAAACGCCCTGGGGTCGAAACGTCCTGTGGTCGAACTGTCTGAGGTCGAATCACCCGGGATCGAATCATCCGTGGTCGAACCGTCCGTGGTCGAACCGACCGGAGTCGGAACGTCCTGGGGACGAAACGTCCTGTAAGTCGAACTCGCAGGGCAGGGCCGCCACCAGAAATTTTTGGGCCCCTGCAAACCGGGTACGTTGGGACCCTCTGGGCTCCACGTTGAGCCTATGCCTTTTCCCAGGTCCCCACATGCCAAAATCCTTGAAATATGTATACAAAATGACCAAAATGTAGCTTATCCGACAGCGACAATGCTGGCTGCATTTATAAATACCAATACAAGCAATCTAGGGAGCAAAAAATTCGTACTGAATAACAAAAACGCGTCATATTTGCAACAACAAAAGCAGTAGTAGAATTTGTTTTGTGTTATTCATAAATATAAAAAAATAACAACAAAATTAAAAGTTAAATAAAAGTAATAAGTTTGTGTTCTATTCACTCATATGAAGTACATTTTTAAAAAATTAGATCGTTCAATAAGAAATCATTTGAAGTGTAAAAAAATGTACATACCAAGGGAAATAGATGTTTATAACTGGAATTTTCATTTGAAATTTGAAATATAGTAACATCCGTGGATAACACAACATGTTATTAATATTTAAGTGTGTGATGGCTGTTTGTATATTTACTGTGATGAGGAGGGCCGCCTTCTTATTTTCATATTAGAAAAATCCCGTATAACTTCATTGAAGTTTATCTGCCTGGTAAGTTCGTGTTTAATTGAAATAATGGACAGTACATTTAATCTTTGTTGGCTCATGGTAGAACGCAAATTGTTTTTTTATAATAGCCAATTTACTGAACAATCGTTCTCCGTGAGGCACCGACACAGAAAGACAACAAAAAATCCTCATGGCAATACACACTTCATTAAATATTCCTTCTAGCCGAGTGAATAAATTGAGTTAATAAGATCAAGTGGATCAGACAACGCATAGGCAGACGCTTCCTAGATGTTGAATGTTGCACCGTATACATTCTTTAAGTGAAGCAAAGTGTCTTTTAAAATGGCTGTTAAGATCACGTGAATATTTAACCACTAAATCAGCACAAGAGGAAGATATTTCGTCAGAAGTCTGACTTCTAAAATTTAGAACTAGATTGAATAGGTTCCATATCTTGTCCAAAACTTTGAACCGGTGGTTCATCTGCCCAATCACAGAATCCAAAATGAAATACAAAACTTATTTAGTGAACTTAGTTAGCTTCTGCTGATTCCTCGACACCCGTGACGTCTTGGGAATCATTGGACGTTCATGAATCTGAACGGAAAGGTCTTGTCATTTTGCTGGGACGCCGCGCCGTCTTCAGTTCTGTAGGATTTCCTAATTCTTTGAATACATGCTGTGCATCTGTGAAAATCGTGTGGCAATTATCTCTATACTGCTGCAATTCATTTTAGAGATTCTTTATTTAACGTGACGCGATTTCAAGTAAGATTGCCTTTGAATGGAGTATCAGATTTCTTTTATTGATGCGCGTCAAAAGTTTTAGCCAGAATGCTGCCATCAACACTGCGGTGAAGGAAGAGAAATATGTTTTCAGTCCACGTGCTTCGCTTCTAATTTCATTTGTGTACTTAGCCGTGGATACAACTATCTCTAGAACAGGAAGAATGCTAGGCAACCTCTGAGCAATTGGACGCAAGGCATCAACTCTTGAACTCCAGGGCGTGTCACTCAGATAATGCATGGAGCATCTTGTTGATTCCAGCAAGAGATTCCATCTTTCTGGACAAGAGCTGAATAATTTGTAGAGGCGATTCACATTTCCAAAGAATGTTATTGCATCTCTGCAACATTACGCAGCATTTACCCCAACCAGATTCAGTGTGTGAGCTGCACATGGAGAGAATAGAGCAGCATCATTCTTTTGTAAAATCTGCGCTTGAACACCTTTCATTTTCCCCGCCATGTTTGAGCCATTGTCAAAACACTGTCCTCGACAATCTTTAGGATCAAGTACATGTTTGTCTAAGCGTGAATGAGTGTTTCTGCAATTTCTTCTCCTGTCTTCTGATTGCACGGGAAGAACTCTACAAATCTCTCTTCTATTGACCATTTGCTCTCATCGCTTTTATGGACGTATCATAATATGAGAACATTTTGTTCTGTACGGGATATGTCAGGAGTAGCATCACATATATTGGAAAAATTAATTGCTTCCATTCTTTCAAGCAAAATCTTGTCTAGAACATGTTTCCCACATAAAGAAATGAATTCGTTTTGTCTTCCATGACAAATAATGATTTCGCATTCTTTCACCATGCTCTTTCATGTATTTGATGCACTCTAAATGTGGTTACAGCAAAGGATCATAGTGATATATGAATTCTAGTATCCCCAGAAAGTTGCCATTGTGAGGGTTTCCTATGTCTTGAGATTCACCTCGAAATGCGAGTCCTCTGGTAGCTAGAAACAATGTAATATCCAAGAGTCTGCGCAATAGGGCATTAAAGTTGTCACTTTCACTTTGGAGACGCTGTTGAAAGCTCCTATCAATACAACAAGAACCAGTAACTGATTTTTCCAAAAGTTTTTAAGTCACGTATGAATCCTTATGCAGGGAACTTTTTTGTTATACCGTAACCTTTCGTAAAGAAACCTCCACTGATGTTTCTTAGGATCAAAACCCTCTCGTCTTGCCAAAAGGCTAGTACTGAAATGTTGTTCCAGACTTTTACCAGAAAAATAGAGAAGGCACATGATGCAGTATAGAGCATTTTTTGAGCTGTTCCAGACAATCCAATCTCTAAGTAACTTTTATGGACTATTGGTCAACTGGGAGTGTAACATAATTTTGTAAAACATTTTTTCAGTGTAGTCTGAATGCATGTTTTTGATCATTTCTTTTAACTGACTTTTAGTTTTTAACTTGCATAAAACGATGCACTGTCTGTCCCGGACTTGCAAGTGTTCTGGCCATCGGCCAGGATCGCTGCAGTGGCGAAATTCGTTTTCATGTTTGACAAAATCATCAACATTATCATTTGCCTCTACTAATCCTAAATTTGCTGAAAGTTCTACTGTCTCGACCTCATTTGGAGGGTCGGATGATTCGATTCCAGATCTGATAGTTTCACAACCACGTTCTTTGTCTGTGGGCTGCAAATCTGCACGTGGCAATTCCTGGCGGGATCTTGATAGAAAGGAAACATCTTCAGGTTTAGCAGAGATATTAGGTTTAGGAGCTTCGCTGTGTTTAAAATTATTGGCAATTACATTTTTGGTTTTCTATTATTTTTCCTGTTTCTCCCTCTGTTTCTTTTCCCGTCGCTTTTGAGAACAAGACTTGGGTCGATTCATTTTATGTTCTACTTTAATCTCTTTGGCAAATAATGATAAATTTATAATGTGATCCAGCGCAGAGAGTGACCGAGAAATCCTTTTGGCCCCAGGTTATAAGGACTGCTCACACATGGGTGGTGTCACCCTGTCCTAAATTTCTATTAGTTTCTATTTGCTAGTCTTTGTCCCATTGGCTGTCCACGTGCAAATGACTGGTCAAACCCTACTTTAAATAAAATGAAAGCAATGTCGCGCGTGATCGTATAAATACAGACTCATGTAGCGTCCTCCAAACGTGGCCAAATAGACAAAATATTTCACAATGTTACCCTGTCCCAACGTCATGTTCTCACGTTACGTCTATTACTTACCACTCACCCCGAAAGTTCTAAAATTTATACGATCCTAAAACTCGTATATATGGAGGGACTCAAAACTCCGTCCCTCTGGCCAGTTTTAGGACCGCGGGTGACTCAATTGTATAATCGCGTCTCGAGGGGAGTACCGTGACCAACAGATGACCTTTACTCACAGCACATTTAAAGGCTATTATGAATCTTGGTCATGGCGTCTCGTATTACGTCTGTTACTGACCACTCACCCCAGCGGTTATAAAATTATTAAGATTCTAAAACTGTAATGACGATACCCTGTATACCAAGACTGCTCAAAAGTACATGGTCATAACACATCGTAATACTTCGTACATTTCTTAATACCCTAAAATTACCAATAGAATTATCAATATATCATTATATAACTAATATGTGGGCACACTGCCACATTATATTGTAGGTACTTTGACAATAAATGAGATATTGTCATAAACTCTAAAACATATATCATTTTGAAGGGCTAGCTCTAAGCTTTCTAAAAACACCAATTTCATCTTGAAGTCGATTTATCATTTTTTGAGTGAAATTTTTAAGCCCCTTGCATATACTATATATTTTACTATAAAAAATGATGAAACATTTTTTAAACTTTTCACCCGTTTTTCAGATAACGTTTTTAAATTTTAAACATAATTGCACCTAATTTTCAGAAGACAATCACATTCTTATCTATAACATTATGCATAAATAGTGGTCCAAGATTGTCATTGCCAGGGCGGGGGTGGAAGATAAGCATCCACTCCTCTAGAAATGCCCTAAAAGGCTTGCGTCTCTTAATGCCTCTGTCAACCAAAATCCAGCTCCTGGCCTTCTCGCGTGGCTCACACAAAAGCCCGGCGGACCATGTTTCTACTAACAGGAGAAGGGATGAAGGCGGTCAACTGGCGCCTCAAAACCAGTAGCTTTGGGTAGATGAGACTCGTTAACCATGGTCGGTAGCTCATCTAGGAGAGGGAAACTCTTATTCTAAACCTCCGCTGCCTTGCGGCTAAACCCTCATGGGAAAGGCTAGGGGAGTAAACCCCGACAGAAAATCAGGAAATGGAGCTCCTAAGGCGGTCTGCTATTGAAACAAATTGCATTCCGGCAGCTCCTGCGACGCGAATGGTGCAAAGCCGTATCGACATTAGTCGTTCCATTGGATCCACCATTGGCGTGGAGAGGGGGGATCTGCTGTTTGGGCAGCAGCTGGTTCTCCATAGTAACACGCCCAGGCTTTATCTTTACTGGAGAGGACACTCCAGCATCGCCGCAAGGTGTGAACACAACACGGGAAGCAGCAGTTTACCGGTTATAAGCCATAGCTCAATTGGCGTAGAGCTAGGCGCCAGGGGATGCTTCTGACGGTGGGAGAGATCACCATGTCTCAATGGATCGCTACCGCCCGCCTCAAGCTGGGCAGCCCCCAGCCAATAAGGTGCTATCCCGCCATGGCCTACCTGCTCCACTGGGTGCATGGAGCTCAGAGGAACTTCTCAACAAGTAGGTCAGTAAATCCTGCACCTAGAAATAAAAAACAAAAGATAAGAAGACTCCAGCTCTTCGCCTAGCAAGCTGGAACGTTAGGACTATGTGTCCAGGCATTACTGCCGCCCTGCAGGTTATTGATGATGCCAGGAAGACAGCCATCATTGACAGGGAGCTTGCCAGACTAAACATCGACATTGCCTGCCTTCAGGAAACTAGACTCCCAGAAAGTGGTACCATAAAAGAATGCAGCTACACTTTCTTCTGGCAGGGTGGACCAATGGACACACCAAGGCAACATGGGGTTGGTTTTGCCATAAAAAATGGACTCTGCTCCTCCATAGAACCCCCAACAAAGGGCACTAACAGAATACTGACAATACGACTATCTACATCCTCAGGATTAGCCAACATCAACAGTGCTTATGCTCCAACCTTATCCTCGAGCTCAGAAGCGAAAGACCAGTTCTATGAAGATCTCAATCAAACACTAGCCAGCATACCCACCAATGAAGCAATCTACCTCCTTGGTGACTTCAATGCAAGAGTTGGAAGTGATCACATGGCCTGGCCAACTTGCCTCGGTTATTTTGGAAGAGGCAGCCTAAATGAAAATGGGCAGAGATTACTAGAGATGTGCTGCTTACATGGACTATGTGTCACAAATACTTTCTTCAACTGCAAAGCAATCCACCAAGTGTCATGGAGGCATCCCCGCTCTAAACACTGGCACCAACTAGATCTCATCATCACAAGACGCACACAACTGGCCAGTTTCCTCCTCACACGCAGTTACCACAGTGCAGACTGCGACACAGATCATTCCTTAGTGGCTAGCAAGGTAAGGTTACTGCCAAAGAAATTGTACCGCAACAAAAACAAGGGGAAACCACGCATAGGCATCTGCTCCACCAAGAATCCAGAGAGAACAGCAGAATACACCCAGAGACTACAAGAAGCTCTTGTACAAATGCCACCAGTAGACACTATTGAGTCCAAGTGGTCACATCTGCGGGACACCATATATGGCTCAGCTATTGCGGCATTTGGCAAGAGAGAACGCAAAAGTGCAGACTGGTTTGAGGCCCACTGGGAGGATATGAAGCATGTCAACTATGCAAAAATAAAGGCTCTTTTAGCCTATAAAGACAGGCCTTGCCCAGAAACTCTACATTCCCTTAAGAGCGCCAAGAAAAATGCCCAGCAGGCAGCTCGCCACTACGCTAACACGTACTGGCTCAATCTAAGTTCCAGCATACAGTCAGCTGCTGATAGAGGCGATACAAAGGCTATGTACGAGAATATAAAACAAGCAACAGGCCCTCTGACCTCCAAGACAGCACCCTTAATGTCAAAAGCAGGGGAAATTATCACTGATCGGGACAAGCAACTCAAACGGTGGATCGAGCACTACCTGGAGTTGTACGCAACTATAAATCATGTCTCAACTGCTTCCCTGGACGATATCCCAGACCTGCCGGTCATGGAAGAGCTCGATAGCCTACCCACAATGGTCGAGCTAAGTAGAGCCATAGATTGCCTAGCCTACGGGAAAGCCCCTGGTAATGACGGAATTCCACCAGAAGTTCTCAAATGTGGAAAAGAAATACTTTAACAGCCTTTGCATGACCTCCTCACTCTGTGCTGGGAACAGGGGCAGATACCGCAGGAGTTAAAAGATGCCAACATCGTTACACTGTATAAAAATAAAGGAGACAAGAGTGACTGCAACAACTATCGTGGAATCTCTCTCCTCAGTATAGTTGGAAAGACCTTCGCCCGAGTTGCATTAGCACGCCTGCAGACCCTAGCATCGCGTGTATTCCCAGAATCACAGTGCGGCTTTCGAGCCGGAAGATCAACCATAGACATGATCTTCTCTCTGCGCCAGCTGCAGGAGAAATGCAGGGAGCAACATATGCCTCTATACATCGCGTTCGTCGACCTAACTAAAGCTTTTGATCTTGTCAGCAGAAGCGGCCTTTTCCAGATCTTAGTAAAAATAGGCTGCCCTACGCATCTGCTTAACATCATCAAGCAATTCCACGAAAACATGCAGGGCACAGTGTGCTATAACGGTGCCACCTCTGAGGCTTTCCCAGTAAGTAGTGGAGTAAAGCAAGGCTGCGTGTTGGCACCTACTCTATTCACAATATTCTTTTCCATCTTACTCCAGTATGCCTTCAAGAACAACAGTGAGGGGATATACATCCACACCAGAGCTGACGGGAGTTTATTCAATATTGCCCGACTTAGAGCCAAGACCAAAATAAGGAAGATTTTGCTGCGCGAGCTCTTATTTGCAGACGATGCCGCCTTAATATCCCACACAGCAGACGGCCTGCAGAGCCTTGTATCCAGCTTCTCCGCTGCCTGCAAAGAGTTTGGCCTGACCATAAGTATAAAGAAAACCAACATTATGGCACAGGATGCTGCCTCTCTCCCGACTATAACCATTGACGACTGCAACCTGGATGCTGTTGACAGTTTTACTTATCTGGGATCAAACATCTCGAGCACCCTCTCACTGGAAGATGAGATAAGTAGTAGGATAGGGAAGGCAGCAACTGTTATGGCTAGACTGTACAAAAGAGTCTGGTCCAATGCTAAACTCACAGCAAGGACTAAGCTGCAGGTATACCATGCCTGCGTACTGAGCACACTCCTCTATGGATGCGAGTCTTGGACCACCTATACCAGGCATAAAAGAAGGCTCAATAGCTTCCACCTCAGATGCCTGCGCCGCATCCTAGACATCAAATGGCAAGAGAAAGTCCCCAACACTGAGGTCCTGGCTCAAGCAAGCATGAGTAGTATTGCAGCAATATTAAGCCAAAGACGACTCCGTTGGCTTGGACACGTCAAGAGGATGCAAACTGGTCGCATACCCAAGGATGTGCTTTACAGCGAGCTGGCGACAGGGAAAAGGTTGGTTGGTCGGCCATGTCTCAGATACGTGGACATATGCAAGAGAGACATGAAAGTAGCCAACATTGATATACAAAACTGGGAAAACCTGGCAGAGGATAGGTCCATGTGGCGGGCTATAGTGAAAGAAGGATCACTAAGAGCAGAGGAGCAAACTAGGGCAGAAGCAGTCGGGAAAAGAGCGAGGAGAAAGGCCAGGCAACACTGCCCCACTGCTTTCGTGTGTGTGTCATGCAGAAGAGACTGCCACTCAAGGATTGGTCTCATCAGCCACACCCAGAGCTGCAAATAATAAAGATAAATCTATCGTCTTTTGTAGACGGACAGATGCCATATTATTATGCATAACTAACTTGATACTTTTTAAATTCTATTTATTATTACTGTTAACAGTGCTAGAAGTAGCAGTGTAAATCAAAATCAATTTTCATTATTATTGCCAAAGTAAAGTCCTAAATTGTCGTAATCGTATTAAAATATTTTTTGTTATGAAGTAAAGGGTACATTTATTAATATAGTCGATTGAAATTTTAAAAATTTGTAATCATCTTATGTTTAGAGATTGAAAATGATTGAGAATCTCAAAGGGAACCCCATGAACACAAAAAAGAAAATACGATCGGTTGCTTTTTTTTTCTAACAAAAAAGTATGTATGTCTTATTTACAGCTTAACGGGTTTTAAAAGTGAAGAAAAAAAATCCAATATTTACATCCACAAGACATATATGTGACGTATTTGATGACTAAGTTATATTAATTTTAGAAACCTGTGACGTAAAACACAAAATTCCGAGGAACACCTTTAGCAAACCGTTCATTGTGCAGAAAATATTTTCCGTCAATTTTCGAGATGAGCTAATTTTTTTAACTTTTTGTTATATGTAGCTTGAAAAATTTTCCAAAGATATATCACCATTTTAAAATTAATCGTGGCTGATGGGGCCCCCCTTCCTTTGGGGTCCCTGAATAAATTAATGGATTCACCCCCTGGTGACGGCCCTGGGCAGGGTCAAACCGTCCGGGGTCGAAACGTTCGGGGTCGAACTGTTCGTAATTCTTCGATCGCTATCATCAAACAACGACCTTAGCATCACCGCCAACAGCAGTGGCGAGAAAAGTGGAAGAGGTAGGCCAGTTTCATTCTTTGACGGACGACAACTCGGCATTCTATAGCCCACCTAGACAATGTATTAAATAACAATCATTTTATAATTTGCCTAAAATCATCAGGCATTCTATACATTGCCTACGCATTCTATAGAATGCCTGAATTTCACACATTGCCTTTAGCATATGCATAATTATCTGGATTGAAATGGATGTTTGAAGTTTAGTTGTTAAGCGATTGGCCATTAATGTGGTTTTGTTCTTATATAAAACGAGGTTTTTGTTTCATTGTATTTATATTTACGCTAAAAACTTTGAGAAATTGTTGAGAAAATTCCTGTAATAGTTTTTGACATAAACATTTTTTTAAAATACAAATTTTAGCGAGTCTGGGAACAAAAATTTCTTTTTTTTCTAAATGAACTACAAACAGTTTTAAATGCATTTTAAAGATTGGCTTTTATGCCAATGGATGGATGTTTACCAAATTTGAAACATCAAAACTGGATGGTCTGTAATTAAATATTACAGTGCAAATAATTCAATAAGTCAGTTCATTTGGGACCATGAACCCACAGAATTTGTCAACTATAAAGATTTTATTCCTCAATCAATTTGACACGATCTTGACAAATATTGACACACATCTCAATCACCATGACCGGTCTTAGGCGACTGCAAGCTTTGCGGCTGCAGTGGGCCCCATACTTTTTATAAGCCCCAACCTATCTTAATTTCACTTATATCCTTATTATCCGTTTCGAATACAAAACCGCATAGGGCGCTACAATTGTTAAGGCCGAAATCACGATACACATTGAAATATACGGTTTTAAACTTTACATCTTTCAACGACTTGATTCCAGGGCCCCAGTGTCGCTTTTTTCCCCAAAATATTCATTCGTTAACCATGAAAGTTTGGAAGGTTGTAAAGTACACCTCAGCGAAGGTTTTTATTTTTAAATTTTTCTTACAAAAAAATTACAACTCATTTTTTTCTTCTTATATGAGCGTTATTTTAAACATTAGCTTACTCTGAAAAAAGTATATAGTTTTACAAATCTTGGTACAAAATACTTGACGGCAAATATTAACGTACTAAAGGCCATCGAACATCTAATTTCCGTTCCTTCGGGGTGGGGTAAACAAATGTTGTTGTTTTTTTACAAACTGTTAATAATTTAATCCCAATTCGATTTTAAAAGATCTTTAAAAAGTCGATGGTCTAAGTGGTAGCGCACTGGACTATCGATCCGAGGCAGATCCCAAGTCGCGGGTTCGAGCCCGGGAACTGGCAAGGCCCCTGGGGCATTGTGCTGGCCACACATTTCCCTGCTTATTAGTGGTGGCTAAAAACTTGTGAACGCTACATCACTTGCCCCATATCGCGTCATGGACTGGAAAGGGGTTCAAATAACAAACATTTCCATCATGATCCAGATTGAAGTTTACTGGTGTTTAGAACTTAAATTCTTGCACTATTTCGCTTGGGTTGATGGGTCCTGAAGGAATTATTTTCTGATACACGCATTATAAATATTATTTTATTCCACTTATCTCAGTCCTAATTTTGGAAGTTTGGAAGTACAATGTCAATATATTTTTAAAAATTAATTCTAATTGGGGGACGGGACTCTTAATATAGTTTTTTTATGTAAGCTATTTGAAAATTATTTCATCTATTCGATACACATGTAATTATGTTTAGTGCACTTCAGTTAAGGTACCTGGTATGTTTAAAAAAAAACAAACCACAAATAGGTTTCTATGAATTTCGTTTATTCTGAAACTCGTGACGGGACCACTAGTTGATCTTCAATTAAAGAAATAAAGGCAGTTGAAAGATAACATATGACTAGGAATAAAACTGAACTTATATAATTTATATAGTAAATTAAAACTAAATTTTGTTCAGTACATTCAAGGAAAAAGTTTATACTTTGATCTGTTAGAAGGCAGAATGATAAATGCGTGTAACAAGCGACTACAATTAAATGAAGTGCTAGCTAGCTTTTACGTTATCCCATCTTCTTTAATCATATCTATTACAGACGCACATTATATTTTGAAGCTTATTGAATGCTTACGCTCATGTAAACAGCAAGGAACCTTACTTTTTTACGCAATTTCCCTTGGGAAAAATTGCGTTTATATATTTGAAATGTCCGTCGTGTCTGTTAGAGATTTGAACAGCAACTCCTCTTCAACCATAACAGATAGAGGGTTCAGATCTTTTGCAAATATATAAAGGAGGTCCCCAAGATGTGCACGGGCTGAATAAAAATCCCCAAAAATTTTACTGGATTTCCTGGAAAATAAAAATAAAAACGAAAAAATATAATATTTTCTTGTTGAAACAAACGCCAAACGACAGCTAATAATTTTCAGAACAATGTTGGAGAAAGGATTTTTTGAAAAAAATATCTTTTCGTTCAACTCCCGTAATTTTGCTCAATTTTGAGATAGCAATTGTTTTGTTTAGTTTCAGAATTATTGATTTGAAATGACTTTTAATGTAATCTGGAAGGATTTCCCTTGATTAAAAAAAATTGGAAATTCTTTGTTGGAAATTGCGTTTAAATACTCATTAGAGCTTTTATTACTTGTTTCCTAAAGAGATACTTTTTGAAATATAACATTTAAGACAATATCACGTTTTGTTTTTCTCATGTCTTACATGTGCCTAGATTAAAAATCAACTCAAATTGTTTAATGTGCTTGTTTGTTTCTGTCTTTTTCAGATGTGATAAAAACGATTTTTACTACATTTAATGGTAAGTCCGATTTTGCGATTTTTGATAAAGTTTGTATTATTTTTATTGATTATATTATAAGGAAACAAAGGCATTTGCAAGAAAACATAAATTTTAATATATCCGAAACTTTGGATTTTCTATACCTTATTTTGAATTAAAGTGAATTTATGCTAACGACTGAACTTTGAAATTTTTGAAAAGATGATTGATGTGAGGCCTATATTATTTAGAAATAAATGACTTGAACGTGAACTTGAACTATCCCTTAACCCGTTGTTGGGTCCTTGGGGCACCATCGTGAACTGATCACTAACACACGCCATTTGTCCCGGTCCTGTGCTGCCCTTTGAGAGTCGCTGAATGACAGGCTGGTCCACTCTTTGATATCGTCCTCCTATCTCTTCTTTTGTCTGCCTCTTTTCCTTCCTCCCTGGACTGTGCCTTGCAATATAGTTTTTGCGAGACCTCCAGTTCTTGTCACGTGTCCGTACTATCGTAATTTCCTCTTCTTAATTGATGTGAGTAGGTCCTCGTAGGGGACCAATGACAGTACTTATTGTGTTGCGGACCGCTTCGTTTGTGATGTGCGCTGTGTAGGAGATGTTCAATATCTTTCTGAAACATCTCATCTCCAGCGCATTGATTATTCTTTGGAGATCTGCAGTGAGCGTCCAAGCCTCACAACCATACAAAAAGACCGACATCGCCAGAGAGCGCATTAGCCGGATCTTTGTTTCTCAGGGAGAGCTTCTTACTTTGCCAGATGTGCTTTAATTTACTCAATGCTGCCCATTGTTTGGGCTATTCTGGCAAGAATTTCTGGCTTTGAGCCTTCGTCGGATATTATGGCCCCTAGATACTTGAAGGTGGAGACTTCTTCGAGATTTTTGCCCGTTTATCCGAATCTCACTTATGAATTTACTATTTGCCATGACCTTGGTCTTTTCTGCATTGATTTCCATGCCGTACGCCTTTGTTGTTTTCTCTAGCTTTGCGAGGAATTCTTTTAGTTCGTCCTCGCTACCAGCTAGGCCGTCAATGTCATCTGCGAAGCGTAGGTTGGTTATACTTCTTCCCTCCGATGCTGACTGTTCCGACATGGTCTTCTAGCACATCTGTCATGATCCTTTCAAGGAAGAGGTTGAAGAGGATGGGGGAAAGTAGACATCCTTGTCTGACACCAACAGTGGTCTTAAACCAATCTCACAGCTTGCTGTTGAAGAGTACTGCGCTGGTTGCTCTGTTGTAAAGGTTCTTTATCACCTCAATGAGGTTTGCATTTATGTTGAATTTGTGCATAGTTGCCCACAGTGCCGCATGCTACACTCTGTCGAACGCTTTTTTAAAGTCTATAAAGACATGATAGAGGTCACTCTGGTGTTGGAGATGTTTTTCACAGAGAACTCCCAGGTTAAAGATTTGCTCCGTTGTGCTTCTTCCTGCCTGAGCCCCTGCTCTTCCGAAATGATTTGCTCTGCTTGTGGTTTCAGTCTGTTCAATATGATCATAAGCATGACTTTGCTGGGGTGACTAATCAGGCTGATTGTACGGTAGTTCTGACACATCTGTAGATTACCCTTTTTTGGGAGCGTGATAACCAGCGATTGCGTCCAGGGGGTTGGCTATTTTCCTGTCTGCCAGATCTTGTTGCACATGTTAGTTAGGATGTTTATTACGGGGTCACCTCCTGCTTGAATCAGTTCACCCGGAATGTTGTCCGTTCCAGCTGATTTCCCCCTCTTCAATTTTTGTACAGCCAGCTCCACCTCGTCTCGGAGAATAGAATGCATGTCAGTGTTAGTTGACTTTGGGCAGTTGAGCACTGACGCATCGCCTTTGGAGTCTTCATTGTAAAGCTCAGAACAGTATTCGGTCCATCTTCTGAGAATTTCTTGTTTTTCTGTGATACATTTTGTGCATAGTTGCCCACAACTAGTTGCCCACAAATAAATGACGCATACATTTAAATGAACTGTTGTCGAATTTTCCTTGTATCTTATCTATCTTGCCTTATTTATTACTAACGCTTCTAGTAGATTATTTCCTCATACGCTTATCCATGGCTAAGCGTCAAGTGTCATATTTTAAAAAGAGTTTTAAATTTTGATAGTGTATTGGATTTCCTAATTCTTTCCACATTCGAATCCCAGACGGGAAGAACGAGAATTTTTATATTTTTGTTCTTTCAAACGGAATACGAAAGGTGTTCATGACGATATGTCTATCTGAGGGTGTATGATATTACATTTTGTTGTTTTTCCAAGCTAGAATTAATTGACTTATGTTTTATTAATATTTACTCTAAGTTCTTCTATACCATTGTTTTTTTTTAATTTAATGATTTAGCTACTATCTTAATAGATGTTAATGAACCACAGTTGACACTCAAATTTATCATGATACCCTCTTTACCTCACATTTGACACTCAAAGGTAATTTGACACGCCCTTTGCACCACAGTTTTATACTCAAATGTATCATGTTACGCCCTATATCAAGCAATTGACATTCACAGGTATCTGGACACGCAATTTTATCATGCAGTTGACAATCAAAATTAACGTGTCTTCAGACACTATTGGCAAAGCCCTGGGATCATAAAACTGTAAAACAATATATAAACCTGCCAAGTGCCCAAATCATATCAAGCCTTTTAAATTTTCACTCTGCTATTTTTTAAACTTTAAAACATTGTAAATTCTTTTATCATCTCATGACATCCGTTCACTGCACAGCCCGCCACACGCTCTACCCGTATTTGTCGACGAAAGAAAGAATCGAGATTGACTATAATCGTCTTTTTACAGGTAAAACTTAGAAGTTAAGGTAATTTTCTATCAAATTATATATATTATAGTGCAAAATGTCTCTATTTTCATTAAAGAAAAATTAAATGTTGATTACATTAGAAAATTTTAAGTGATATAAATATATGATTTAAGCTTTAAATTTAAAAAAAATTAAAACAAAATGGTAAAAAAACAAGGTTTTGATTATAATTCCTTCATACACGAGACATAACTAAAAGAATGTTCATTATAATACGCTTCGCTCGACAATCCTAAATTCCAAACTTTTAGTTATTTCTCAAATATATAAAGGATTTATGGTAAAAAAAAACTACTGCTAACTACTGTCTGCCTGCTAAAATTGAGCTCGATTTGATCACTGAAAAAGGGCTATAAAAACATGTTTAATATAGTGCGCGCAACGAAAAAGACTAACAATTAATAGCATTTTCATTTACAGATCAGGAAAATATTTTTTTAAAGTATCGTCAATATAATACGCACCGCATGACAGGAAAGAATTAATAAAAATGTTGTTCGATATAATACTCACCGCGACACTCAAGCACAAACATTAACATGCTACCTAGAGATAAATAGAGATAAACTAAAAATTCATGAATTTAATTGCAGTACAGTCAATCGATCTGAAATTTGATTGATCTTTTTGATCGTCGGCGCGAGTCTTCCTGAAAAAATTCAGCTTGCTAGCATACGAGGAAGTGGGTTTAATATTGATCCAATTTTTTTTCGTCAAACAATCAAGCAACCAGACGCTACGAGTTAAAATAAGGGATATAAAAAAACAAACCCGTAAAAACAAAGTTTTTGACTATAAATCCCTTATATATGAGACATTACTAAAAGTATTGATTATGTTCAAACGCGACAAACATTTACAGACTGAAACCGAAATTATCTCCCCTGGCTTTAAAACTTGGGGAAGGGGGAGGGGGTCTGGACATGGACGGGC
>CALYLW010000792.1:0-15000 GCA_944989445.1 Ampullaceana balthica | reverse complement strand
AGTATGAAATTAGTTCAAGACGAATAGGATATTTTTTAGCATAGTAACAAAGCAATAAATTGGCAGATACTTGTTTCACTTAAATAACGGATTATTTTTCTTTGTATTTATATTCAAGGTTTTTTTCATTGTAGCTTTTTTTAGCTTATAAAATGACATATAAGTTAGGGCTTAATATATAACATATATTATGTAGGCATTTGATTTTAAAACAGAATATTTTTTTAAAAAATCAGCCTGTATACAAAACTTTATCCTCGTATAATATTGCTCAAATAAAATCAAGTTGGTATGTCACAATATCATTTGCTGTTAATGTATTTTTTGCCAGAACAGGGGTAGGCATAATTAAAAAATAACTTTATTTTGTTTTGGGTCTCAAATTTTCCCTTAAAAATGAATGTAAATGCATCATAAAATTAGGGTAGTGATAAATCAAACCACTTCTTATAAAATTCACATGTGTGTCGAGAAAATAGAAAGTATGATGAATTTAAATATTAACCATAAATTTTGGTGTGTCTGCTTTAATAACGCATGCTTTTCTCCAGATAATATACTCCTACAGAATATAAAGGTACTTAACAGTTATAAAAATCTAATCGGCAAGGCTCAATTTATTTTCACGTGAATAAAATTTTTTTAAAAATATCTTTCCATATGACTCCTTTAGTTCTAGGAAAACGCTCTGAAAAACAAAATTCCATTGTATAATTTTAGCATGAAATTAGTTTAAGACGAATTCGTCATTATTTGAGCCAGATAATATTTATTTGAATATGTATGCTTAGTGGAGGGTGGAAATATGGTTTATGGATTTAAAATACATATTTTCTCTTCACACGAATATTAACATAAAAACAATATTTTTTTTGTTGAATTCCTAGAGATTGATTTTCTAATAAATTATGTCATTTTGAAAGGACTTCCCACTCTTTTCTTCTAGTATTAACAAAGCAATAAATTGGCATTTACTTGTTCCACTAAAATAAAGGATT
Organism: Ampullaceana balthica; assembly: GCA_944989445.1. Taxonomy (NCBI): domain Eukaryota; kingdom Metazoa; phylum Mollusca; class Gastropoda; family Lymnaeidae; genus Ampullaceana; species Ampullaceana balthica. The sequence continues at coordinate 14,002 of CALYLW010000792.1, read as the reverse complement.
ACTTTTCGTTGTATTTGTATTTAAGCATTTTTTCATTGTAGCTTTTTTTAGCTTATAAAATGACTTATTTGGTAATGGTCTTAATATATAACATATATTTGTAGGCATTTGATATTAAATCAGAATAATTTAAAAAGATTTTTTTCAAGAAAGTGTATACAGCTTAAAAGAAAACTGCCATTTAGTAAACCACATGATCTGCCTTTGAAATCAGTCTTTATACAAAACGTTATCCCCGTTGCATAATATTGCTCAAATAAAGTCAAGCTGTTATGTCTAAATATCAGTTGATGTTAGTGTATTTTTTCGCTTGAGCACGCACTTTCTAAAGCTAGAACCTATATATGAGTCGTAATACCCGCGATAAGTCTTTACACTAAATATATGTATACCTTAAAGAACCGTACAGTTTATACCCGAAGTGTGTGCCACGCAACTCATTGTTCTAGAAATGTAATTATTTTTTTTAATGAATGTTTTAGTTTTGTTAGCTTTTAAATACCTTTCTTAGTAATGATTTTTTATGGGAAAAGCATATTATTTATGTGAATTTTGATGCTTAAGTAAGGTGTGCGTGGGTTTTATTTTTTTAAAAGAAACATTTTGAATCGCAAGGTCTGGGCTGAAAATTTACCCTGCTGATTTAGTTTAATCTATGCAAAAAGTATAAAAACAGTTACTAAGCTATAGTGTTTATGTCATCCAGGGTTGGGCGATATTATTGACTCTTACCCCACCAATAAATGGTACATTTCAAAAGGTCATAAAGTTGTACTCAATATAAAAATAGCTGTTCCACTTATTACCCACACTCACTGGTCCGTGCATATAACTCCTATATATAATCCATTTTCGTCTATAACAGTACCGAATTTTTTTTTCTTCATTCATTCTATTTCCTTGGGGCAGTTTATGGAGCAATAAGTTCCAGAAAAAAAAATCGTTTAAACTATTTAAGCACCGAAGGAAAATAAATCTCCCACCTAAGAATCATTGGCATTGCTTTCATCACTAATCACTTGCTTCATGCATTTTTTAATTTATAGATATAACTTACCTAGCATGTTTAACTTAATTTATGAAAAAAGAATATTAACAGTGGATAAGCTATAGTGTTTGGTATCTGGTTTCACTCATGTGCTTTCTTTCTCTAATGCATTGAATACATTGTTAGTATTTGATTATTTATAACTAACTTTTAAAATGTCAAATACATTAAGCATTTAAATTAAACATATAAAAGATATAAAGAAAAGTGGTAAAATGATACTGTGTATTTGATAATAAAGAAAATAATAGTATATAAATATTGTTAAACTATTACGCTAAAAAAACATTGACTATGGTTTGTAAACAAAACGTTAGGTAGATAAACGTTGAACATAAATGTAGACATCTATAGAAAGATTACAGCAAACAATTTTTCGAACGGCTGGATAAAATACATCTCGGAAATACATAAAGGAAACAGTGTAAAGATGTAATTTGCAAACAGATATTAATTCTTTTTTTTTAAATATATACAAAGTCTTGTTAGAGGCGCAACATTACCAGACTTAAAAATAAACCGTTTCATCACATTTAGTTTACAACAAAAACACACACACACACACACACTCACTAATTCACACTCGTGCACACACAAAGATAAACACACACACAGATGGATAGTACCATTAAAAAAATCACATTGAAATAACCGCGGCTCTTTTTACTTTGTTTCTTTTTTACAAATTAATATGAGCTTAAAACTATGACGTAAAAGTCACAATATTTTATGGCGAGAAACGCCGTCTTGTTAATCTCGACACCAAATTTTAAATTATTTTACGTCTTAATTTTCAATAATCTATACTAATAAAAGGGAAAGCCCTCACTCACTCACTGACTCACTCACTGATTCATCACTAATTCTCCAACTTCCCGTGTAGGTAGAAGCATGAAACTTTGGGAAGTTGTTGAGTAGCCTCTCGCGACGAAAATTAAAGTAAAAGAATTATAAAAATAACACTCATGGGGGCCGGGGCCCAAAAACGTTTTTTTTTCCTTATATGGCCTATATAAAATTTGAAAATCACCAATTCTCCTATTTCCCGAGTAGGCAGAAGAATGAAACTTTGGGAAGTTGTTGAGTACAATCCCGCGATGGTAACGGGTGAAAAAATATTTAAATTATCACTTCCTGGGGGCCGGGGGCCCAAATTAAGTTTTAAAAGTTTTAAAAACACCACTTTTTTCCGGGCTAGGGGCCCGAATGCCATATTTTAACATTAGTTAAATAAAAGGTAATTTAAAATGTGGCTACTAGGTAAATGGATGAACTATGGCCAAATTTGATTACAAAAATAAAATAAAATTATGAGCTATATAAAAACTAAAAATCACCAATTCTCCAATTTTCCGTGCATGAAACACTGTGTAGTTGATAAGTACACTTCCACAATGGTAGCAAGTGAAATTTCTTTTTAAATTATCACCTAATGGGGGCCGGGGGCCCAAATTTAATTTTTTTCATATATAAAAAACTGACTCATCACTAATTCTCCAACTTCCCGTGTAGGTAGAAGCATGAAACCTTGGGGAGTTTTTATGTAGCCTCTCACGACGAAAACTGGCATAAAACAATTTTTACATTCACACTCATGGGTTAGGGCCCAAAACCATTTTTTTTCCATATATGGGCTATATTAAAATCACTAATTCTTCTATTTCGCGAGTACATAGAAGAATGAAACTTTGGGAAGTTGTTGAGTACACTTCCGCGTTATCAACAGGCAAAAACATATTTAAATTATCACCTAATGGGGGCCGGGGGCCCAAATAAAGTTTTTTCCTTATATGAGCTATATAAAAATTAAAAATCACTAATTCTCCTATTTCCCGTGTAGGTAGAAACATGAAACTTGGGGTAGTTTTTAAGTACACTTCCACAATGGTAACAGGTAAAAACAATATTTAAATTATCACTACTGGGGGCCGGGGGCCCAAATGTATTTTTTTCATATATTTAAATCTGAATCATCACTAATTTTCCAACTTCCCGTGTAGGTAGAAGCATGAAACTTTGGGAAGTTGTTGAGTACAATCCCGCGATGGTAACGGGAGAAAACATATTTAAATTATCTCTTCCTGGGGGCCGAGGGCCCAAATAAAGTTTTTTCCTTATATGAGCTATATAAAAACTAAAAATCACTAATTCTCCTATTTCCCGTGTAGGTAGAAACGTGAAACTTGGGGTAGTTGTTAAGTACAATCCCGCGATGGTAACGGGAGAAAAAATATTTAAATTATCACTTCATGGGGGCCGGGGGCCCAAGAGCGTTTTTTTTCCTTATACTGAAAATCGCATTATTCTCCACTTAAAACGTTTAAGACATTTTAACAATTCGATTTCACTCAATTTTTTAAAACAAATGTTGACTAACAGATATATTCATCATCATCCAAATTGAAATAAGCTGTTGTTTGAACTATACATATTACACAGATAGGGCCCCCGGCCCTTATTTTAGTTGTTTTAAAGACGTATTAGTTGTAAATGTATTTTATTAATCCCACGGCCATTAAACTTTAGGAAGTTTTTGGGGTGCATTCCAGCGAAGGTTTCTGGCATTAAAAGTAAAAGTTTTAAAAACACCACTTTTTTCCGGGCTGGGGTCCCGAATGCCATATTTTGACATTAGTTAGATAAAAGGTAATTTAAAATGTGGCTACTAGGTAAATGGATGAACTATGGCCAAATTTGATTACAAAAATAAAATAAAATTATGTAGGGTAATGAACTTCTAACGTCTGTTCCTTTGGAGCCGGGACCCAAAATATTTGTTTCGTAAACATTTATGACTTTGTTACCTTAAAAATAATTTAATTTAAATAAATATAGTCACATTTCTCTATCATGACCTAGATTGAAATCCTCAGACCTTATGAGATATGCACATCCTGCATCCATTTTGCACGGGGGCCCGTAATGACATTTTAGTACCCATTTCATTTTACACGACCGTGACAAATATTGAAAAACAAGTATATTGATCATGATTCAGACTGAAATCTATTGGTGTTTTGAATTGGTGTGAAACGGGTTTTCAAAGCTTACTAAAATTCTAACTTCCGCAGCGGAGCGCGGGGATTTTGCTAGTCTATATATATAATTCTCTTCATGGGACCATGCCAGGCAAGTAAGCTGCAAGTATGAGCAACATAGCATGACGAATGACCCTCGCTCGTGTCAACTAATCACTGTTGGCAAGCGTGGTGGGATAACAAAAAAAAAGGGGGGGCGGGAGAGGGGGGTAACAAAACCCTTGCGTTCACTTGCCGTTCACTTGCATTGTTCCTTCACAGAAACGTGAGATTCGTAGTGTATTGGTTATCACGTCCGCCTCAAACGGGGAGGTCCTGGGTTCAAGCCCCAGGGAAAACAATTTTTTTTTAATTTTTAAAAATGTCTGTTTGTGCCCGTTCTTTTACCCCTTTATTGCCAACACTAGCTGATCCACAGCGTAGCATACGCTACTAATGATTTAGTGACGGGTGAAGACTTCCTGAAAGACACAGTTGTCAAAATGGGTCGGGTTTGGGCAAACGACTGTGAGTGAATGGAACGAAGGAACTCTGGAGAGACCCGCGGCATAGCATACGCCGCAGACTTGCTCATCATAGACATTGCAAAGAACATTTGGGGGGGGGTGAGAGTACAGACACAAAAAGCAGCACTAAGTAAATAAAAAATAGCGAGTAAACGTAAAGATATGCACACTGATGTTGTTGTTACCCGCCTCCCATTTATTACTACCATCCCTTAAACATAAACTTTGTTTGGCCGATCCTAGTGAGGGTTAGTCATATTTAGGGTTGTTAATTGCGAGCTTTTGTTTTTATGGAAAACCGATTGTCGATTATGTAACTCCGATTTTAAACCGATTATCGTTTTATAGCTGACCTCATAGAAGTTAGGGGTGTACCGAATTTCGCCTGCAAATGTCTCGAAACCAACAATGAGGTGGCAAATTCCCCCCCCCCAAACCGACGTTCAATCGCGTTGTTTTGATTTATTCGTGCTGTAGTTTGTGTCCGTTCTTTCTCCACGTTCTTTGCACTCTCCATGAGCAAGTCTGCCGCGTATGCTACGCCGCGGGGCGTCTAGTTTATTATATTTTCGGGAGTTACCCCGCATAGCGAGCACCCACACTCCCACACACACTCAGACGCGCTTAGGCGCAATATATATAGGGATATATATATTTTTAAAAACTAATTACAATGTTAATTTTGTTTTTAAATATAAAAAAGAATCACGATTTGCAATTAGTATATCATATTACGTAATTTACCTTTAGATTTAACAATAAAATTTTAAAAAATAGTAATAATGATTTAAACATAGTTAGTAATCAAAATAACGCATTAAAGTTACTTTCAGCCACTTTATTGTAAGTAAGTAGGTATCACTTAAGCTAGTCAAGCAGACAAAACTGAGTATTTAAATTTTCTGGAAGCAAACATGATCGCATTTTATTAACGATGTATCCTGAAAAATTGAACAGTCTTTCGCACGGAACAGATGTCGCCTGTACACAAAGAGGTGTTTGCACATAACTGCTTTAGACAGTAAAACGATGATTATTAAGTTTTCACCACAGGTCCTTTTGTCTCATCATTGCCTGTTTCTTCTGAGCGTGTTGGACGTCATGCTGGGTGTCGTTTAACGTACAAAACCCGCAATGCATTAAGCAATGCTGTCCACACAGCTTCACGTTTCTCATGTCTCAGACTGGTGTGTTTCTTGTAACGTGAATCTAAGGCCGCAGCCATTTGCAACGCTATAAAAACATTAATACCTTCAATTCCGTGCGTGAAGTCGTTCAATGTTGCAGTTTTGAATTGTGCAATAAAACCTGGATCGTCATCATTAACCACTAACACTGTACGCGAAAAGGCTTCTAGATGAAGAACGGCAGAACATGTCGCATATTGTTCACTCCCAACATATTCCGAAGCATTAGCAAGTGATCCTAAAACTGACGTATATTTAGCCATTTTGTCCCAATCTGATTCTGTCAGTTTATGTCCTCTGAAGTATTTTTTTGGTTGATCGATGTGATACAGTATTATGGCATGTTTGACATTCAACATTCTGGCTAATATCATGTAGGTACTATTCCAGCGAGTTGCCACATCTTGCTGCAATATGTGGAAAATGACATCATATTTCAGCAACGAGAAACTGGAATGGCTTTTCTGCAGTTCCGAAGTGTTTTCCAAGCTGTGTTTGAAATGTCCAACTAAATTTCGACATTTTGCCAAAAGAGGTGATGAATGAGCTGCCTTCAAGCCTGCTAATATACTTAGTTGAAGACAATGTGCGAAACATGGTATGTGAGTGTAACCAGTTTGTCTGATATCAGTAACCATGCACTGTCCGTTACGATACATCATATTTTATCAGTGATGCCCCATGTTGCCGCAAATTCTTCATAGAAATTGGCAACGGTTGTAGCAGTGTGTTGTTCATCAACAAGTAAGCAACCTAAAGCAGCTGATGTTAGTTTCCAGTTGGAATCAATCCATTGCCCCGTTATACAACAATATGATTCATTGTTGTTTGAGGTCCTAAAGTCGGTAGTGTGAGCAATACTGTGAATTCTTTCTATAGCTTTCTTATGCTCTGTGATTTTCTTGTGGTACATCTGACCAATGACATTATCGATTGTACGGCGACTGGGCGAATGGTAAGTCATATTTTGAAGAGCTATACGTAGTCTGTAGTCCATCATCTTCCACAATTGACGTTGAACGCCCTCTACTGGCAAGTCATGGTGCAATAGCAACTTTCCAGTCCACTGAAACTTTGTCGCTTATAGACTTGTTTGACTTACACCATAAAAAATTATTTATTGATTGTAGTTAAAACTCTCCTGCAAGTCACTTTTGAAAACTTGTTGATACTTGAGCGGATGTTATTGCTGAATGTTGTACCTCAGCGATGTATTTGATCTTTTAAAGCGAATTTTTATGGCAGCGAAGACAGTAAATTTTTTCACCATCTTCTACTTTGCAATTCGCAAGTAGCTTAAAGATAAAATCTTTGTTAAACTTTCCGGTTATATTTAAGTGCGCTGTCATTAGTCGCCAATTTTGTATACATCTGCACATCTAAATAAATTAATAAATTATAATAATCCGCGGGAAAATGTTTGTACGTAAAAATATATAAATTATTATTAATTATTAATAATTAGTAATTTATTAATAAATTTAAAAGAAATTTAAATATTGTATTAAAATTTAATCGAATTTTTATCGATTAATATAATTTGAATCGATAAAAATTTTTAACAATTAATCGATAAATTAATCCTTATTTTACGCAGCCCTAATTTAAGGTAATTTCTGTGACAAAGATTCATAACAATATTAGCGTAACATGTGCAAGAAATCAAAGAAAAGACACTTAATATTTCTTTCACCTATAACGTGCCTGTATAATAATAATACTATTGTGATAATTTATATTACACTTTATCCCAGCATGCAGCTGGGCACGCTTTTATGTGCAGTAGATAGGTTCACCGATTTCACCTGTTTACATAGAAAATTTTTATTTTCTTGTTTTTAGTGCACTTTCTATATGTAAATAAAAGCGTGTCCTTTTTAAAAAAAGATTTTTTTTACATTATTTTATTTTCTACTTTTTAGTATCAACATTTTTAAAAATTGATTTTTCGATCTTATCAATTCAATTTAATTAGTTATATTTCATTGTCAATTACTTAAATGAGAAAGTGGTAAAAATATAGATTATTAAAAATATAAATTACACATTTATGCATTAAAATTAAAGGGAAAACAGTTTCCCCAACTGAAATTTGAACCACGTATCTCCAGGTCGGCAATCGATCACGGTAGCGATTTGGCCAGCAAGCCTGACGAATCATCGCTCTATTGTAACATATAATAAAAACTCTTTACAAACCACTTCTGACATCAACACATTGAAATTAATTGTATCCCTCTGGTGCGAATTGTTTATATAACTTAATGTGATAGTGTTAATTAAACAACCCGTAAAGACTAAGTTTTTGTCTATAAATCCCTTATATATGAGACAGAACTAAAAATATTGTGGTAATCCCTTATTTCAGCGCATTTTATATTTCAAGTCATCAAAAAAAAACAATTTTTCAAACTTACTTCAATAATTATTTATTATGAAATCTATTTTAAAATTAAAACATTATTTTTTTTTAAAAATAAAATAACTATTTTACGATTTGTACGAAATAAAAATTTGTATATTTTAATATCTTCTGTGCGCCATTGTTGTTGTTGGAAGTCTGCTTTTAAATACAATTTTCTAAGTTAAAAACCCCTTTAAACTCAACAAAACACACGAAAAACTAATTGTAAAGCATTAAATACTTTTTTATATCTGATTTAAGTGTTTAAATTAGTAAAAGTAAGTTATTTTATTTATTTTGTTCTAAAAATTTAAAATCCGCTGAAATAAGGGATTACCGTATTGTTAATGTTCATCGCGCGACAAACATTTACAGACTGAAACGCGCTGATCTCCCCTGCCCTTGATGTAACACAAGGGAATTTGGTAAACGAGGGCTGGAGTGAAACCAGTGAGCCATGGAGGTCAACTCTAGCAGACGACTAAACATTCTAAATAGAGGTAAACTAAAAATTGATTAATTTAATTACATTCGATCGATCTGAAATTTTGATACAATGCATTGTCATCCACGATCTATATATGGTAAAATTTTGAGATCTCTAGGACCATCAGAAATGGTTTAATTTTACGTTAAAAGATTTGAAGGAACGAAGGATGGATACAACATACAAACAGTGTGAGTTAAATAAAAGCGTGTAATTACATCATAGTATGAAAGAATAAAGTTCATGGACGAACAAGCAACTAGTACGACAACTAGAGCCTCAGTCCGAGCAGATGTAGAGTCACTAATTCATTTACATAATTCATGCTCGCAAGGACGTTCCATTTCGCATAATATAATATTATATATCATCAGTTCCGTGACCGTTGCGGACGTTGGGGGGGAGCGGATGGACACATCAACAGATAACGATCTCCACATATGCCTATTTTGAGCGGCGGCCAATAATTCATGGAATTTCATCCCTGTCATTTTCTTTATGTTGTCCAGCCAGCTTTAACGTTGTCGACCTCTTTGCCGGCCCCCTTCTACAGTGCCTTAAAGGATAATTTTTGTCAGGGTATCATGTCGCAGTACATGACCAAAACATGCCATCTTGCGTCTCTTAATTGTTACGATTGTTTCTTGATGACCCGCAATAGAGTTGATTCGGTCCCAGACATTTTCATTGGTCTTATGTTCTAAATATGAGATCTGGAGAATTTTCCTCATGCATTTGTTTTCAAATGCCTGCAGCTTGCTTTCAGCTCGGTAGAATGCAAATAAACAGTTTTGTACTCTTCTACAGAAAACCTTATTTTAAACCCGGGATAAGCCGGGTACTTGCCCACATAGCATACAGATAAGACGCATTTGTTGTCTGTCGTCTGTCTGGATGTTCCCTATTAACTCAAGATCCAAACAACCAAATTAAGTGAAATTTGGTACACGTACACAAAATTATACCGGAAAGGTTATTAAACAGTTTCGTTCCATATATATAAGATACTGGGGGCCGGGGGCCCAAAATGTAGTTTTTCTTAATATGAGCTCTATAAAAAATAAATAAATAAATAATTATCATATTTCCCGTGTAGGTAGAAGCATAAAACTTTCGGTAGTTGTTAAGTATTATTTGGTGATGGTAACAGGTAAAAAAATTATATAATTTATCACTTACTGGGGGCCAGGGGCCCTATTGTAGTTTTTTTTCTTATTTTTAAAACTGACTCAACACTAATTTTTCAAATTCCCGTGAAAGTAGAAGCATGAAACTATGGGGACTTGCTGAATACACTCTTATGACGATAATTGTCGAAAAATAATTTTAAAATGTTCACTCATGGGTGGCCTGGGGCCCGAACCGTTTTTTTTCTTATATGGGCTATATAAAACTGAATCAACACTAATTCCTCATCTTTCTTTGTAGGTAGAAACATGAACTTTGGAAAGTTGTTGAGTACCCTCGCACGATGGTAGCAGTCGAAAAAAAATTATCACTAACTAGGGGGCCGGGGCCCAAATGTTATACATATAAGACGCATTTGTTGTGTGTTAGTCTGTTCTCTGATAACTCAAGATCTAGACAACCAAATAACGTGAAATTTGGTACACATACACACAATGACATTAGAAAGGTTGTTAAACAGGTTTCGTTCCATATATATAAGATACTGTGGGCCGTGTAGGTAGAAGCATGAAACTTTCGGTGGTTGTTAAGTATCATTTGGCGATGGTAACAGGTACACAAATTATATAAATTATCACTCAGTCTCTTGGGATTGCTGGTATAGACTTGCAGACACCATGCTTTTCTCATGGACAGTTGTATGTGGCCTGCTCCGGAGTTGGCAAATAGGAAAATATTTTTGTACACACTCCAAATGGAACTGCCAAAAATGTTGTCTATCACATTGCTTTAAGTTAAATGTACCCTTTATTGCATGCAACTAAACAGTACTGTACGCTTCTATAGAAAACCTTATTTTAAACCCGGGCAAGGTTTGTCCTTTTATTGGTGAGGGTAGGAGTCAATAATATCGTCCATCCCTGGGTGGCATAAACTGTGTTTATACTTTTTGCATAACTAAAACTAAAGCAGCAGAGTAAATTTTAAGCTCAAACATTGCGTTTCGAAATGTTTCTTAAAAACAAATAAACCTAATACACACCTGACATAAACATTAATATTCACATAAATATCCCTTTATATATTGTGGCTTAGTATGTCCGTGTGAGGCCCCGGGGTATCTAATAAAATAAATTATTGCAAATTAAGACGAAAAATAATAAATACTAGATGACCCGCGGCGTAGCATACGCCGCTAATGATTTAGTGGCCGGTGAAGACTTCCTGAATAACCCAGTTGTCAAAATGGGGTGGGTTTGGGCAAACGCCTGTGAGTGAATGAAAAGAAGGAACTCTGGAGAGACCCGCGGCGTATCACCCGTAAAAAATGACGGAAGTGTTCAGCTGAAATCTATTGATTTTGAAAAAATGCATTTTTTTAGGGTGCCTGCGGCGCCCACCTTTTTCAAAATCCCAACTAACTTGTCCTTGTTTGATCAATACGAAATATTAAACTTTCTGAAATGTACACAAATTATTTTATAACTTTTTACATTGTTCCCTTTTTACAAATTAAAATATCAGCGAAAACAATGACGTCATATAATTTTTTTTTACAGCGCATATTTAATTTGCACACCTTTTGATGCATTGGTGGAGTAATTTGGTGCGCTGCTTTCTAAAATTAGTATCTGTTGAACATACTTGCAGCTTGTCTCGCTGGGTCCGACCACGAAGAGAATTATATATATAGATTTTGGTGTCGAGATTAACAAGAAGGCGTTTCTAGCTTGATGTGCCTCACTTTACAGTCACTTATATTTTGTTAACGCATTGTGCTGTATTATTGGTGCAGTCATAACTGGTGCGCATTATTTAATGCTAAAAGTGAACGTCTGGAACGCGCTTCCGGCGGTTAATAAACAACCGGTTTATCATTATTTATTTTGAATACTCCAAACTTATTCACTGCAGTTGCCATTTATGCGGTATGTAATTTACTATGCATTTACTTTTATAATGACTATATCATTAATATTTATGCAAAATAATATAGCGCGTAGCCCAAGATTAAGGGTTTTCTCATTACAAATAAATTCACATATATAGTATATATATACATTATATTTTAATATACTTGGGCAATTTTTTCAATATATTATCACATAACCATAAAAATAATTAGCATACTTATCATTTGTAGGGCTAATTCTAAAGCTTTCTTGATTTTCATCTTGAATTGAAGCAGATATTTGATTTTGTTTTGAACATTAATTATATAATTTTTATAGTATGTTCATAACAAATCCTGTAAATAGTAGGGAAAATATTAATGAAAGAAAATTTATATTATTTGAATTGCTACGGTGGTATTCGTATCACTTTGCCATTCATGGCGGGCATTTTAATCAGTTTCTGAATGCCGGAAAGGTCACTCACCAATTTGTGTTGATGCCTTTTTCAAGACTGAGGCCAACCGATTACAGTGTGTTCTAATAAATCAAAGTGAATTAATAGCTGAAGACAATGATGTCCTTTACAAATTCGTAAACAGACAGAAATCGCGTGATATTAACATAATACCTTAATAGAAAGTGATACTGCCTTCAAGTTTCCACGGAAGTCCCAGAAATATGGCTCAAAAGTTCCTAATGGGAAGTAAACGCAATAATTCTTTGTTATATTTACTTAACTGCAAGCAAACACTGCAATAAATATCACATTTACATTCCATTCCTTCATTCACAGGAAAGCATTGTCATCTTTAGTTACAGTCATGTCTAGGAGAAAAAGGGGGAGTCTGGGCAGGAAAACAGTCAAGTCAAAAGCCGTAGAACATACACGTGCAGCAGAAGCTCCTGATGAAACAATAGCAAGACTCCAGGCAGATCATGTCCGCCACAGAGTTGCCAGAGCAGCTGAAAGACCTGAGCAAAGGCAATCACGTCTCCAGAAAGATCAGGTCCACCACAGTGTTGCCAGAGCAGCTGAAAGAATTGGTCAAAGGCAGTCACGTCTACATGAAGATCAGGTCCGCCACACAGTTGCCAGATCAGCTGAAAGACCTGAGTAAAGGCAATCACGTATCAAAGAAGATCAGGTCCGCCACAGAGTTGCCAGAGCAGCTCAAACACCTATTCAGCATGTTGCAAGTCTTCTTGGCTTAAGAAAAAAGAGAAATGTTGCCTTCACTTTGAAATGGAAAGCCCTCATGCATGATAGTTTCATGTACAACCCATCATATGACTATGAAAGCAACAATCTTCTTGACATTGGCAGAATGGCAAATGTTTGTCTAAAGTGTAGTGCCCTTAAGTGGAAAGGAGAAACTCCAGGCATGTGCTGCTCCAGTGGTAAAGTCAAACTGCCACCAATTCTAAAGCCACCAGAACCATTGTGCAGTCTGTTGAATGGTGAAACTGCACAATCAAATGACTTTGTGAAACATATTAGAATATTCAATAATATGTTTGCCATGACTTCCTTCAAGTCTTATGTTGTCGTGAATAATGGGTGGACACCAACATTCAAGGTCCAAGGCCAAGTGTACCACCATGCTAGACCTCTTCATCCAGTCAATGCTATAGACAGCAAATATCTCCAGATTTACTTCTTGGGAGAAGATGAGCAAGTGCAAAGACGACTGGATTTGCTTGACAGTCCTGCTGACAGAAACATTGTCTTCAAACTGCAAGGAATGCTGCATCAGCATAACAGCTATGTGAGGTCATTTAAAATGGCTGCTGAGATTATGGATAACACTCAAGATGACTACAAAATCAAAATTTCTGGCAAAGCACCATTAAAGGAACACAAAGGCAGATTCAATGCACCATCTGTTAGTGAAGTGGCAATCATGATTGCTGGAGAGCTAGGTGATCGTAGGGACATTGTGCTGCATTCAAGAAGTTGCTCACAAATGCCACTTCAAAGAATTCAAGACACTCACAGGTCATATGATCCACTTCAGTACCCTCTGCTATTTGTTAGAGGAGAAGATGGCTATGATTTGAACATAAAAGATGTAAACAAGGCCACAAGCAATGACTACTATGTATATCGCATGATGCAAAGAGTCAACGAATTTAATGCAATCATCAGATGCCCACGCCTTTTCCAGCAATACATAGTGGATATGTATGCTAAGGTTGAGAATGAGAGATTGCGTTTCATCAGACTCAACGAAACAAAACTTAGAGCTGAAGACTATGTTGTACTATTAGAGGCAGTAAGGAATGGCAACAATGTGATTTCTGAAAATCTT